>JAWPHD010010703.1:0-90949 GCA_037043455.1 Cyrtodaria siliqua
GAACGAAAGTTCCTTGATGACCCATTTAAGAAAATGCTAAAGGAATCGTTTTTCATTGCGGGGAAGAAGCCTAAGGTTAAACAGAATCCTGGTGATGATGTGTACGTATCTCTGACCGAATTGGAAATATTCGGAATTGTTTGTGGCGCTGTGACGAGCTTTTCAGTTGTCATATTCTTTATCTATTACTTGTTTGGGACAGCGATCGCCAAGGTTTTTAGAAGATTCGCGCCGAAATTCATGGTCACGTGGCTAGATCTCGTCTGCGGAGAGTGCAAATGGTTCTGTAAGAAGACGAAGCGGGACTACGAAAAGGTAGTGGTCGGAAGCAGGAAGACGGACAAAGCACGCATCATGGACATGAATAGAAATTTAAACAATTATCTAAACGGACACTTGAAGGAGGCGTTTTACTATTTTCGGGAGACTTAGAACAAATTTATAGTTTATGCTGCAGTAGCCTAGGCTCGTTTTTTATTTTGCATACTTTTAGTCAACAGTATATGTTATAATCACAGAAACGTAACGCATATAATTATGTATTGTCCTGTATCAGTATAAATATATGCTAATGCAGCAGCCAGCTCGTTTCGAATATTTCGAGATATACTAAAGGAAAAAATAAACGCAACTCGGTCCCGAATATCCGCTATATATTAAAACTATATGTATACTATGCTGTTGTAAATCGAATGGTATCTGCTACATTAGACCTTTCCTTTCGGGAAAAAAGACACAAATAACGCATAACACAAGTATTATTCACTCAAAGTTTCATTATTGATAGAATACGCGTTTGGTTCAAGCAGGTGAGCAAACTTAGGATGTAACATTTTGCAAACTCTTTAAATCATTTAATACAGAACTGAAAAAGCATCAAATGTTCAAATCGGCACTTCAACATTTATGTATTTCGTGTTACAAAGTAAACTGTGTTTAAAATGTTTACAACATCACAGTTGTGTCCTTTCTCTAACTAGCTGCAACCCTTTCTTTACAAATCACCTTGAGATTTCATTGGAATATAACGTGGAATATGTAGTTTGCAGTACATACATTAATATATAGCGGAAATTTCCGAGTTGCGTTTCTTTTTTCCTTTAGTATTTATAGAATTTGCAAGTAATACACGATTGTATAAGTGATGAGACTTTATTGTCTGTCGAAAATGCTGTAGTCAGGGTGAAACCAAAGACAGCTTGTTACATGGATCCTTATGATCATTTCTTTAGGTCGCACACGCGCGATGCACGCTGCACGTACATATACATTTATATTGCTTGTATTTGTTTTGTTCAATCATCATATAAATTAACGTTTATTCTCGTCAGAACATTATTTATATATCCCAGACCACTAATATGTTTGCACAAGCAAACCATTGCAGTTATTGGCAACATATCGAGGATTTCTGTCAACATTTATAACTTTGTTAGCCATTACACACGATGTTTTATATGAGTAGATGTTTTTCCTTCAGATAGAATTGTCAGAAAATGTGTCTAACGTCGGCCGTAAATCATCATCAAAGGATAAATACAGAAATGTTTCCCTTCCAGATATAATTATCAGTGAATGAGGCTTATATCGTCCATAAAAAAATCGATTTAAATGTTATTTCAAATAAAGACAAATAATTAGAAGATGTTTTGCTTCAGATGGAATTATCCGTGAATGAGGCTGATCTCGGCCCTTAACTATCCATCATGATAATACACTATGTCATGTCAAATGAAACATACCATGCATAAAGACGCAATCGTCATTCCAAGTAGATTAAGATAATTGGTTTAGGTAAGACAAAACATTTTTCAAACAAATTACTCACTTACTCAATCTTGATCTTGTTTCTTTCAGTCCGTTTTGATGAATTATACGTTTTACGACGGCAAATTGGGGTGAAAACAAGACAATGCACTAGACAAGTCGAATAATAGATCCCCGCAGGCACGGTTGATTATTGTCTTAAAGTAATCCTTTACTACGGCAATTTCGTCCAACCGTTATAGTATACTCAGTACATTTTAAAAACCACACAGCACTAAACAAACGATATTGTGAATGCCAATAAATGCTGTAAACGGAATCCATTGGAAGCAACAAACACAAACAAGAGATACCAGTAGAAGACTCGGTTTTCTTGAGTCTGTTCATGAGAGGTAATATAGGTGCAACACCTCTCACGCCTCCTAGCACCGGCTTAAGCGATATTCTACTTTAAAACAAACAGATTGGGCTTGATGATCCCAAAGGACCAGTAAGTACTGAATCTGGTTTTCAAAAGGTTTTACGAATACCCTATGATGTCACTGTAGTAGATATATTATCCACAATTGTAGTTGTTTTAAAACTCAACATTTTAAGTAATTTTTCGACGTCGATCTTGGCACGATGTATTATGATCAATAAAAATAGAACCAGTGACACGTGCACTAAAGGATAATACTGATTTACAAAAGCTCAAGCTTTTGCTCTCTTGTCATTTTCGATGCTCTCTAGTCATTTTCGATGCTCTCTAGTCATTTTCGACACTTGATCGTAAATAAAAACGTCTTAACCCTTTGTGTAAATAAAATGAAACCGGCGGAACCACATGTCCGTAATATATATGACTATTATTTACTTTGAATGGTGTTTTACGTCATTTTTAGCACATTTTAGGCCATATATATTTTTTTTGTGGTACAGGCAGACCAATTACCAGTAATGTATACCTCCTGCCATCCGTAAGAATCGACATGTTCGATCACTTTTCAATATTCCCAATAACAACATGGTGTTATATAGATTGAGCAATGCAAACGCCACTGGGTGCTCAACATGTAAGTGAGAAATTGTCGATTCTTACGGATGGCGGGAGTTATACAGAACTGGTTCTACCCAGGAAATATGGGGTGGTCTGCCACTACCACAAACAAAAGACGACCGTCATATATGAATTTAATGTCAATTTATGCATCATTAGATAGTTAGATTAATACATAGTTACGTAAATGAAAAGACATTCTGAGATCTAATCACATGTTTTTAAAGGATATTATTCATATTTTTTATATCCTTGATATATGGTTCGTACCATTTATTCATTCTTTATTCCTCTTTCGAGAGATTACAATATGTAAATAAATTTAAAATACATTCATAACAAATGAAATACATATATATCAATCAAATGCTCGCCCCGTGTTGTTCCTGGAGAAGAAGGCCATTGTTTAACTTGACAAAAGGGTACAATGCGCCAATAGTCATGTTAATTAAGGTCAATTTTTGTCATCTTAATTAAAGTATGTTCATAGCCTCAGCAGAAGCGGTAGTTTTTTCCACTGCTACGGTGGTATATTTATGACCGACTAAACTAGAACCAGGTAAGCGGTTCGATGTGTTACTTCTTTTTTACTTTGGTATCTGGGGTCTGTTTTGCGAGTGATTCAACTAAACATTCGTTATTTGGACATAATCATAAAACAGCAACATATAAGCTACGATACATATATATATATAGTGACTAAAATTATCTTAATTGTGTCATTGTGTGACTGATCAAGCCCGTTGATTTATACGGTAATGTTCCTCGTAAAGTTGTTCACTTGTTTGCGTTACACAAAACTGGATATATTTATTACCTAATATTAACTAATTGTGTGTCATATTGCAATGTGGTAAAATATTAAAAACAAAATAAAAAAACAAAAAACAAAAACAACACAAAAACACAATCAAACAAACAATAAAAACAACAACAGCACAATAACAACAACAAAAACGGCTTTAACCAGCCAAACACCAAACACCAAAACTTGAGCGTCGAATTTAAAGTTATCAACTCGTAATTAGAAAAGACCTGAACATACCAGAACAGAACTCATAATTAATTTTACGAATATTCAATTACGGGTATTTTAAGAACCCTTGATAAGATTAAAGAGTAATATTCAAAATGTCCCTTTAATGACATCAAACTACGATAAATAAAAGATGCTCTCTTTAAAAAGACTAAGTGTCTTTTAGTACTTATTATTATAAACAAATTCTAAATAAATGCTCCCTATCAGTAGATATTAGATAAACAAATTACCAATGAGTAAATGAATCAGTGATGATGGAAATTCAATGGAGGTCGGAGTCCTTGTGAGCAGTTGACCTTTCCTTATCCCTAAAACTGTGCGCCGCACAATAATTGCATGTGCGAAGAACGCCGCACAAACATTGCATAACGAAATACATAGTAAACCGCGCAACGTCAAAGTCGCACAAAAACGCATAATGAAATACGTGCGCTTTTCCTACTAGCCTAACTAAAGACTGAAATTACAACGTATTCTACTATTAAACTATAGTAAACAATAAACAATATTAATAAATGAATGATTTGTACATAAAACACTTACATTGGATAAACAATCTGACCTTAAATAAATGTGAAATGAGTGTTTTAAAAGTATTTACAACTCGATTTAAACTTAGCGCGCATATCGTTGCTATAGTAAACAACCCATAATGCATCGAACATAAACATCCAAAATGGTTACCGGAAACATATTCAAAGCAACACGCGATAAGAATAAACAACTAGAATTTGACTGAATACACTCGTTACAAAAAGGTAACTTTATAGAATCTAGTCTAGATGAAAAATTAGACTGAAAGCATAATCATTATGTTAATAAAATTACAGATATCGATCTAAAAGATCTAAACCTGAAATCGCGAGGCACTACATTACCCCAATCTTAATGTGTTAAAAGTCCTCCTAACACCCTTACAAATTGCAAATACAAAGTCATGCTGAAAGTGAGTTCAAGTTAGCACTCAGACAATGAGATAAACATATTAACCCATTTACCCTATTAATAAAACATTAACATACTAATAAATGATAAACCCTAAAGAATTTCCTATCACAATTTAGAATTAAGAATTTTTGAAAATAACATCTTAATCATTACAAAAACTATTCCTTAAATATGACCTATATCAATTCCAACATTCTCTACATGAGTATTACCGTACATGTTTAAATATACCACAATATGCAATAAATACCGTAACACATCAATAAAGTCTTTGTTTGTAAACAACTCTTCCTGAAAGTAAAATTCACCGAAGTGAAAGCGTCACTGAATGTTCCTTTCCTAAATGTTAGCACTAGCAATGTCCTTGAATTTTCCTTCCTTAAATGTTAGCACTAGAAATGTCCTTGATTGTTCCTTCCTGAAATGTTAACACTAGAATAATTCTCTATATGGCTTGTGTAGATATATGCTCTAGAAATGTCCTCTATGTTAATATGTGCATACATGTATTAAAAATTTCCTCTATGTCGTAAGTTTATAACTTATAGCCTCCTCCATCTATTTTCCTTATTTCCTTTTCTCGGAGATGGTCGATCTTCCTTCGCTCGTTTGTAGGATCTCTGTGGTGGAGGATGGTCCTTAGGTTGGGCAGGCTTCAGCAGAGCAGTAAGAGACTGGAGGGCATCTTTCATATCTACCATGGCTCTCTCCTGCCTTCTTACTGCCCTGGTGTTGTCTTCCAACAGTTTGAAAATGGTTGCCGAGTTTAGCTTCAGGGTCTCATGTATCCCCACTAATGTCTTATTCCTTACTTCGGAAGCATACGAGGTAGTCGTTGATGATGAGGAACTGGATGATTCCGATACACCTCCGGCACGCTTCA
The DNA here is from genome assembly GCA_037043455.1 of Cyrtodaria siliqua. Taxonomy (NCBI): domain Eukaryota; kingdom Metazoa; phylum Mollusca; class Bivalvia; order Adapedonta; family Hiatellidae; genus Cyrtodaria; species Cyrtodaria siliqua. Next base: position 5,677 of record JAWPHD010010703.1, read on the forward strand.
TGGTTTTTGTTGGGGCTAACAAAGGTCTCATATCACGGCTTGGTGTGCCCAGTAATGAAGCCAATATACTCTGGAGCAGGAGATGTCGTTCTCATGGCAAAGTCTACAGGTGGTCGGGTAGATGTCGTTCTCATGGCAGAGTCTACAGGTGGTCGGGTAGATGTGGTTGTTGCCGATGAAAGTGGTGACAACTGTGAGGCGATTACAAATGTATGTGTGATGGCTTGATTTTGACACTGTAGTGGTAGTGCGGTCAATGGTGCTGATGGTGGTCTCCATAACAATACTGGTGACCTCTGTGGTAATTCTGGTGATTTATGCATGCATGAAGGTGACCTCTGTACGAATGCTGGTGATCTATGCACACATGATGGTGTTGTCAGTGAAGCTGGTGTAAATAAGTGTTAGGTGAGTGATTCTGATTATGTGTCATTGATGGTGGTGTTGGAAAAGCAAATGTTAAGTGTGGTGATCCCAGTGGATTTGGTAGCGTATGTCTGACGTGTCGCTCATCACCATCTAGTTGAGGGGAAAAGTCAATCAAAGATGGCAATGGGGCAAGTACACTTTGTTGAGCGTTCCATCCTGCTGACTCATTTGGGAAACTCAACGGGAATGCTGTGTCAGCATATCGGGTGTTGGTGTGGTGTGTCCCTTCCTCTCAGTCAAAGATTTCCAGTGGAGGTTTGAAGCTTCCGTCGACAAAGCTACCATATCGATGTCTAAGATTACGTAAGGTTTCTTGCTAGCGACAAGCATTTCTGGAGTGTCCACTACACTTTCTCGCGAAGCATGATCCGGTGCCTCCTGAACGTTGTGGTGTGCACCAGCAACTCCTCCCACTTCTTACATCGGAAGAGGCACAATCCACAATGAAAGGGCGTCTCATCCTGGCTGATATGGTGCTTCATGATGTGATCTATCACTCTATACCTCGCCTTTATGTAGACTTTGTCATACCGATGTAGACATTTAAGACACTGGTATGCCCGACGTCCTCGATCGCTCACGGTTGACATCTTGTTCTGAACAAGACAAACAAACAAAATCGTTTTAGTGCTAAGACTATTGGTAAACAGATGTTTAGACCTATTGAGTGACATGATAAACCTCAACTGCTCTCTTATTTGGTTGAATCCAGGTTAATAACCATATATAATATATGTATGTTATTACAAAAATAAAATTAATAAAACACATCTGTGGTTGTGTGGTCATTCTGATTGGTATAACTGCCACTTGATCATGGTATACGTCTCTAACATGTTACTTTTGTGACCGTTCTGTTTGCGAACTACAACTTCAAGTGACCCGGTGGTGTAGTTAGCTACAACTCTTCTAGACCCTTCTCTCTTTCACAGAAAATCTTCACCTTTGTCTGCCGGTGCTCTTTATAAACCTCTCTAACGTCCTTTGATCATCTTTATCTAGGATTCTTTTAGCATAACTGTCGCAATGACCCACTCTCTGTCGGTTACACTATCCCGTGTAATTCTTTACACATCTTCATACTGTACTGCATACACCGTCCCTTGATTATTCCCCGTCTTAGCTTCGTGTCAGCCGTCACCAGTGGACAGAGGATAACACCATCGAGAGATAAATTCATTGAGTATCCTCTGTGCACACACTTCAGCGGTCTGGTCAGGCACTGCAAGAACCTCTACATACTTGCTGAAATGGTCGGTTAGTAGTAAGATATATCGATTACCACGTGGTGATATGGGGAGAGGTCCTGAATAATCGGTTGCTACCACATCCCATGGTGCTCCAGTAGTGATCGAACCCATAGGGGCTCTTGGCGTCTTCATTGTTTTTTTATCTGCTGCGCAAACATCACACTGTTTCACAAGTATCCCTTCGTCCCCTTTCATGGAATACTAGTAACAGCGCTGTAGTAATTTCTCGTTGGTTTTCTTGCAACCGAGATGACCAGATAAAATGGAGTTATGCATTTGGAATAACATGTCTTTCTTCATGCACTGTGGCACAACAACTGACAATGTTCACCAAAGCCGTTCTTTCTGACGAACTTCTTAAACAGTATACCCTGTTTCACTATTAGGACGTCCCAAAGTACCCAATAATGTCGAGAAGCTTGACTAAATGATAATACGTCCTCACTACTTGGTCTCTTATTCTCGAGTTTTGCCTTAAGAATTGGTGCTATATCTTGGTCGCTTTCTTGAAGAAGTCTAATATCTGCCAGTTTCTGACCACCAGCCCATGACCAGTCATAGTCAGTTTGTGAAATCTTGCTGTTAGTTGGATCTTTCTCGTTATACGGACCGGGCTGATCGCTGGCTTCCCGTCGCGTGTTGTTCTAGCTACCTCATCTATCTGCACTAGACAACTACTACTTGCTTTTTCTGATGAAACTGCTGGAACAGGGAACTCGACGTGATCATAGTAGCCCTGGTGAATTATGTCCTCTGCCCTTTTCTTACATTTCTTGCAAGGTCCACATGTCAGTGGTTCGTTGGTATCTTGTAGAGGACAGTCACAATCCTTTGGGTTTTCGCACCTCGACAAAGCATCACAATGTCTCTGTTTCTTACCAGGCCTGTATTCAAAAGAGAAGTCGTACTGAGCCAAAATCTCTATCTAGCGTGCTATCTTCCCTCTGGGTTATTTAAGCTTAAAAAGCCACACCAACGCTTGGTGATCAGTTCTCACAAGGAAACGCCTACATAGTAGATATTGACTATAATAGTCTACAAAGTATCTGATAGCCAGAAGCTCATTCTCTGTGATGCAGTAATTCCTCTCCGCTTTGTTGAGTGCTCTACTACCATATATGACAATAGGCGTTCTCTTCCTTCTTGTACTTGGTGAAGAACACCGCCGATACCCAAATTCTTTACAAACTTTCTGTAATAATATCCCATGACGACAAACTGCTTTACCTGCTTTGCAGTAGTTGGTGTTGGCCACTCTATTATGTTAGCGATGTTGAGTGGATTGGGTTTTACACCATTACCAGACACAACATGCCCAAGAAAAACGACTTCTTCTTGTAATAGTTCAAACTTGTCTGGACGCAACTTTAGTCCTGCTTTCTCTATTCTCTCTTATACTTGTCTAAATCTCTCCATGTGCTGATCCCAAATACAATGACATCATCAATGTATATCAAACAAGTTTCCCATTGAAGACCTTGTAATGCAAGTTCCATAGTACGTTGAAAAGTGCATGCTGCGTTGTTTAGTCCGAAAGGCATTCTAACCATTTCAAAGTTTCCGAATTTACAGACGAAAGCGCTATTTTCAATGTCAGTCTTGAGAAGAATCTGAAAATATTCACTAGTGAGATCAAATGTGCTAAATAATGTTGCACCTGCTACAGCGCCTAAACACTCTTGAACTCGCGGCATTGGGTAACCGTTTGTTTCACTAACGCGTTTGCACGCCTATAATTAACGCAAGGTCTGACTGCACCTGATTTCTTTCTGACAAGACGATAGGGCTATCCCATGGTGATGTGCTTTTTCTTATCACTCCTTTTGCGAGAAGGTCCTCAATCGCCTTTTTCTCTTCATCAGCGAAAGCTAATGGAACTCTTCTCGGTGCTTGCTTGATTGGTAGGGCGTCACCTGTCTCTATGGAATGTTCAGCTAGACTGGTGAGGCCTATGTCCAAGTCATGTTTTGAAAAACTGTCGTTAAATCTAGTAAGCATATTCACCACTTTCTGTTTTTCTTCAAATGTTCGACCCTTTACGGCCTTCTCATAAAGTTCAGTGAGATGAGTGGGGACTGCTTCAATCTCCTTCTCTGGGGTTGTTAACAGTTGCTTTGATGTAACACTCAAGTTTTCAAACAACTCTACGTATTGTGCAGTTATTTGCTTGATCTGTTGTATGTTCTCGATTGGTGATTACTGTCTGAATTGCCTCAATTAGTATCGCTTGACCGACTACGCTGTATTGTTTAATTGAAACTGAGGTTGGAAAAGGATTTAACACCCTTACTTTACTTGTGATACCATCATTGATATCTACGAGAACGTTCGCCATCTGTCGCGGAAATGTTCGGTTGGTTTTATAACATAGTTATCTTCATTGAGTTTGTCGTACACTTTCTTAGACAGGACTGCTTTTGATGCGCCACTATCTGCTGTAAATTTTACCCGTTGACCTTGAATAAAACCATGGACATACACTCCGTCAGCTAATGTCTTGTTCGTCTTAACATGTTTCAAACTTTCAAATTCACTTTGGCCTGGTTTGATAGAATGGGCCTCCCTCTGGCCTTGAGGGTAAGCCCGTTCTAGTTTAAATGGCTTATTGTCAACCCTTTTGTGTTTGTGATGTCGTTTACATTTATTATTACCTTTGCCTTCTTGTTTGTCTGTTTCCATGTTTGTTTCTGTGTTTTGTGGTTGACTGTCCTCCTTGAATGCTACTTTCCCTGTCCTATCATTTTATTTTTCTTTGTATTAGTTCTGTATACATGCGAATTAATGAGCTCATGCTACCCTCTTTTATTCTATTGAGTGTGTCTATAACTAGATGCCTGTTCCCTTTTGTTTCGACACTCTCTGGCATAATGTCCTTTCTCTTGACAGTTGTAACATGTAAGTCTGCTATTAATATCTCTCTTGGATACTTGATTTCTTGATGACATTGTTTGAGTAACTTGTTACTCTCAGTTTCTGCACATTTTGGGGTCTCAGTTTCAGTCTGCTTAATGGGCATCTCTTTGTCAGGTAGTTTTGATTTATGACGTACTATGTCCTTTACTGGTACTCTACATGCATATTCAAGCTCCTCTGTCTCACTATCGTCTATGATGTCTTCTTCACTACTACAATGCTTGTCCATCTTTGTCCTTCGCGCATACTTCTTCGCTTTCTTCTCTGCGTAAACGTCTGAATAAAGTTTACTACATGGTAGACTGCATCATCTACATTATCAGGTTCTTTGTGATACTCAACCTCGAATATTGCTTCGTCGTCTCGAAGAACTTCCAGAAACTTTCTCACTTGATCTTCCTGTCTTGTGCCATTGTCTCTCTCCTGGTGTGCCCTATCGTATAATCGTTTTAAATCTGCCGCAAATGCTTCAGCATTTTCACCAATCTTCTGGACTCTTCGGGAGAATTTTGCTGCGAAAGTCTTTGATGTTTCTACCTTTCTGTAACGACTGTTTAGCTCCTCAACTAGTGCTGTATATCTCGACAATACTGGTTTTGGAAATTGAGTGAAAACAAACTCTCCTGCTTCACCTTGGATCTGTGGTAAAAGCTGATCTAACACGGTTTCCTCATCCCAGTGTTGTCTAGCTGCGATTGCCTCAAACCTGTTGATCCACACTTTCCAACTATCTTTTCCGTTGAACGCTGGCAGCTTCACATGATGACCATGACATTGTCTATTTGTTGAATTTTGACCCCTGTCCAAATTTGTACAAATTTCTATGTTGTTGATAATTCCAGCAAAATGAGGGGGCTGTTGATGATGGATACCGGAAAATGTAGGTGTACATGGCGTTTCTACTTCCTGTTGATCTATGATAAGAATCAGTCATCTCAATAGGGCTGTAATCATATTCTTGCACGGTGTCATTAAATTCAACAATATTTTGGGACTGACGAGTCATTGATGTGGAGTTAATGTTGTTGTTGTTGTCCCTATTACGGGATAAACCAGTCGCAATGTTGCTTTCGCTAAAAGGCCTGCATTGGATGTTGTTCTCATAATCAGTTTGTCGCGTTTTATCTTGTGACCTGTGTTGTTTATGATTACTCGAGCCCTCACCGAAGTGGTCGTGTACTGCTTGGAGTAGGATTTGTAGATGCTGTCACAGAGTGGGAATCATCACCTGACTGCTGGCTGTCTGCATTTAAGCTATGATTGGTACTAGATACCATGATGCTATTTAAATCCTGTAAAGCTGAAACTACATGACTCAGTATATTAACACTTTGATATTGTTGACTAACACCAGGTAAACCCATACTATCTACGCTATCATGCTGAAATGTAATACTAGGTCTACTACTAAGACTATGAGGACCTGATACTATGTGAATGTCTACATCATCCTCAAAAATGTAATCTGTTTGACGATGACTGTCGCCCTTATGATCAGGCAGTTGCTGCTCATGGTAACCTCTCGGAGCTGACTCTGTATCCCCGATGATTTGGTTGACTTCGCCTGTTGTATCATCTCGGTTGATCATTGTCGCTGAAGGATTGTTGATGGTCTGTGTAGAGAAAACAAGCTCGTGGTCACATATCGTCATAATCGTCGCTTGTTGACTGTTTGCCGCTCTGCTGTCTTCTGCGAGGCATATTGTAAAAATAACGTTCAAGTTCGTATCTCTAGATCTGCTGATTTAAACAGATCCCACCGCTGCCACCAATACATGTAACGCGCTGGTGGTTCAAGTGGTAGCGTACCAGCACATTGTAGCCGTTGCCTCGTTAAAGTGTTAAATAATATGGACTCCGATAGTATACTTGTAAATAAATAAAACGCTATAAAAAACCTATTTCATAAAATAACAAGGAATATAAATAATTGAACTACTCGTGTGAACGTTTCCTTCTTTTAATACTCTCTTTAGGAAATGCTAAAATATCAATATCACCGACAAGTTAATATAATATATATAACGAATTGTTACAATTGTTACAATTCTTGACTAGGTATAATAATCAACAACAGTGAATCTAGCAGATATTATCAAATGACTTAGATTAAAGATTAATATTCAAAATGTCCCTTTAATTACTTCAAACTACGATAAATAAAAGAACAGACTAATTACTTTTTAGTACTTATTATTATAAACAGATTCTAAATAAATGCTCCCTATCAGTAGATATTAGATAAACAAATTACCAATAAGTTTATGAATCAGTGATGATGGAAATTCAATGGAGGTCGGAGTCCTTGTGAGCAGTTGACCTTTCCTTATATACTAAACATCCCTAAAACTGTGCGCCGCACAATAATTGCATGTGCGAAGAACACCGCACATACATTGCATAACGAAATACTTAGTAAACCGCGCAACGTCGAAGTCGCACAAAACCGCACAATGAAATACGTGCGCTTTTCCTACTAGCCTAACTAAAGACTGAAATTACAACGTATTCTACTATTAAACTATAGTAAACAATAAACAATATTAATAAATGAATGATTTTTACATAAAAAATTACATTGGATAAACAATCTGACCTTAAATGTGAAATGAGTGCTTCAAAAGTATGTATAACTCGATTTAAACTTAACGCGCATAGCGTTGCTATAGTAAACAACCCATAATGCATCGGACATAAACATCCAAAATGGTTACCGGTAACATATTCAAAGTAACACGCGATAAGAATAAACAACTAGAACTTGACTGAATACACTCGTTACCAAGAGGTAACTTTATAGAATCTAGTCTAGATAATAAATTAGACTGAAAGCGAAACATTATGTTAATAAATTACAGATACCGATCTAAAAGATCGATCTAACCTCAAATCGCGAAAACGAAAGTAGAATGCAGAATAGCGAGGCACTAAAATATCATGGTTAGAATATGAAGAATAGGTAAATTATCATAGTTATAAACAAAAAGACAACAGGTTTAGAAATGTAACTTTACATTAGAAGAAAGGGTTTAATGTTAGATGTTTTTTTGTTATTGAAATCTGATCAGTAGTTCATGAGAGTAAGTAGCATTGGAGCAGACCTATTGAAACTCTTTAGAATATGCTTCAGTCAAAGTTTCATCAACCCTGATTCATGATTGAAGAGGTGTTGCTTATTTTAAAACCAGGCAGCACCAAAAAGAGATACATATATAGTTGTACACACAAACAGTTAGTAATATTCAAACACAATTTCCTTTATATTACTTCTTATAATTAATAAGTTATGTAGAAAATCTAACGGGGCGCCGCGATCTTTTAAAACAAAATCAAGATTGTCGTTTGTCCTTTTAATAAAGTTTAACATCGGTCAATAATCAGTGACGATACCTATTTGGAACCAGATTTTTTCGTATGCTGAGAACAGATTTATAGACTGTATCCCTGAAATTGATCGTAATTCAAGTAATAGAAGACCCATAAAATGCCTGTATACCAATTTGACTGCGTCCCGGTATTCTTACTAAAATACAGTTGTTTTATTAAAATGACGTTTGCTAAAATGACGTTGATACACTCCAACCCTATATCAGCTTTCTGAGTCCGGGAGCCTTGAGGCTCCGGCAATAAAAGCTAAGACTCGCATCTAAAAGAAATTAGCTGGCCAAATTGAAACTCCCCCAAAAAACGTTCCCGGTATTTAATGATCTTCAGATGGTGTCATTGTTTTCGAATGGCAGCGCATGTGCTAGTTTTGTTACAATTTCACAATCAGCTTTGTGGATCATATCACACGGGGAATTATTGATATCTATTAGCAATGCTCCGTCAATCTCAGTAACATATACAGCCAACAAACTGCCAATATACTGACAAAAAACAATGGTATGCGATATACGTCTTACTTCCCAATTGACATGTTGAAGGATGGCAGTCGATATATAAAACTTGCATATGGATGTATTTTTTCTCAGGATATCATTCATTGCGTGTATGATGGCATATGTGATTAATCGTCTGGAACAGAATATATCATGCAGAAGTACTTCTTTGCGGAAAGTTATTTAAATAATATAATTGTTGGGGTGTTTCGTTCCAGGAAATGCTTTTTGTTTTTAAATAAAACATTAACATTGTGTCTACTGTTAATGATATATGTTCGTTTGTACATTTAGTCATGTTCGTTAGTTTGGGTTATTTTAAAGGCCATGGGAAATTCGAAAAAGGGAAAATGTGTATAGATCTAAACTTTGAAATTACATTTCAGACATTTTCTAAAAGTACTAATATAATGTATATATATTATTTACAGCTTAACATAGAGTCGTGATAGACGTGGGACATAAATAAGAACATTTACATGATGTAATGCAGTTACATAGCAAGAAATATAAAAATATCGGACAGGGAAAGCAGCATTCAAGGACGACAGTCAACCGCAAAAGCAATAAAAAATGCAACGACATCACAAACACAAAAGGGTTGACAATAGGGCTACCGCCTTGGAACGGTCAGTGGCAACAAAGGCCACTGGGGGTTTAAACCGGTTCTAGGGTGCACCAAACCTCACACTTAGCCTACAGTCATCCCATTAAAACAGGACAGTGTAAATAAAGAAATCCCGCCATGATCTAATCTCTAACCAACAAGGCAGCATCAATAGGCAATATAAGTAAAACACAAATATGCTCGTGTAAATATAACAAAAAAAAACAATAGCCTAGAAAGTCACAACAATGAAGGTACTCAATGACTTGGCAGAAGCCAGAGCAACAAGATCCAAGTAGCACTATCTGGAAAAAGACGTTTATATTTTGTAGTGTTGGTAATCGGTTGAAAATTCATGATCCATCATCAGAATTTTCAACCAACCGATGATCGATCATTCATCGATTAAACTTTGCTTCCACATTAAGAGACCAGTGTAAGCCTTTTCAGACTATAACGAAGCAAAGTAACATACTTTTAAGTATGTTCTGGTCATTAAGCAGTTGAATGAAACTGACCAAGCATTTGTCTTAATAAAAGTATACATTTTAATACACCTTTAGATATACATGATTACTTTTTCCAAAATTAAAACTCATTTCATTTTCTTGTATATTTTGGTACAAGAGAATAAAATTAGTTATAACTGTGCAACAACCGAGTAAACTCGATCATGAACAATTGTAATCGATTAATCGGAAAAAAGGCTTAACTGACCGATGACCGATTAAATCGATTAATCAGACAAATACTAAGTAATAGATAGAGTATGGTTTCACTGAGTTGGTTCATTTAAACATCGAGATGGGCGTTGCCCATCGAGGTGTTTAAATTAACCAACGAGATGAAACCATACTCTATTTGTTTTGTAGCATGTCCATTTCAGCTCTATTTCAGTTATTCTAACTGTTTTTCTCACTGTTATTCTCACAGTTATTCTGACAGGTCTTATTTTCAATTAAACGATTTACACCTGTGTCTGAACAAAGAGAATTGTCTGTGACCATGCTACAATATCGTATTAAACATTAAACTGCTGCCATAGGGAAAAAAAGGAAATTACATGTGCACTATAAAAAGAAACAATAAAACGACTTATCGAGAAAATATATTTTAAACATTTAAAGTTACTATTCATATATCGAATTGGTATTATTAACACTTTTGCTTTTATCTTATTTTTATTCTATATGCATTATACTAACAAGTGGTCACTTCCAATTTCTGTATGTTTTTTTTCCTTCCGTATTCTTCCTTTTAATTCCATTTAATTCTAATTTTAAATTCACTTAAGCATCTTGACGTTTTTTAATTGAATACTTTTAATTATCAAATAGCAATTCATTTGATGATCGATTCCTTACGAGAGCCAAGTGCAGACTCCCATCGATACTCCAGACGGGGATGCGAGGTGAAGGGTTGGCATGGCAGGTGGGCGGAACACACGTTTTGATGCGATACTGATGTACATGGCAGGCGGAACCGTTGCACGCAGCGCTACACCACTCAACAGAAGAACACACACCTGTAAAATCTGAAAGAAAGAAAACTTTTTCTATTGACCCGAAGGATTTGAGCATAACACAAGACAACATGTTGTAAAACCATATTATGTTAAAATATTTAAACAAATATTCTATGTATCTACTGCGGTATAACGGTGATTGGTCCATACCATTGCATAGTAGTACTCTGCTATAGATGAATCCGACACCCATAACTAATAATACTGTACTTACAAATACCATCCTTTACGACTTGATCAGCTAAAATATGTCCTAACTACATTAGAAAAAATCATTTCCAGAAGAAAAGTAATATCTACTCCATTGTGACTTTAATTTCGATTTATTAAAATTGAGGAGTTATTCATAGGTGGATTTAATGAAGACTGGTAATATGACTCAGCTGGTGACAAACAGACGCATTAAAGAAATTAAACCGCCAAATAACGGCAAAAGTACACCATAAAACTCTACCCAGGTGTTTAAGTCATATACTAATGTATATTTGCAGATTAAAAGTATAGGATTTGTTCACGAGTTCTTAAAATACACGTGCTTGAATATGCGTAAAACGAATTATGAGTTGGTAACTCTTAATTCAACGCTCCATTTTGGGTTTGGCCTGGCTAGTTAAGGCCGTTTGTGTTGTATCTAAAGAGTTTGGATTCTCAAAACATGTAAGATATATATACTTCGTCGTCAGAAAGTTTAGAAACGGAGTAAATATGTTGTAAAATGTGGCTGTTGTTGGCGGGATTGCCACCTTTAATCATTCTGCTATATCGCAGAACATAGATGATATATCTATTCCGATGTTTTCAGTATAGGTATTTATTATCCAATTTGTTTAGCACACAGAGCAGCGCAAACAGAAAGAAGGACGATTTATTGCTTGAAAGCAAAATGAACGATGATTGCACTTTTATGAACGCTAACGAATGCACCAACGCGAACTCGGAAATGTAAATCCAATAAAAGGTATGAACATGGATACATTTGTTATATACGCCCGGAGGGACGTATTAAGTTGCGGCATTTTCCGTCCATCTGTCTATCCACCTGCCCTTTATTTTTTTACCTGACAACTGGTTGTGGCTAATAACGTTCAAAGTACAAGGTTTACAACAATAAAACAGTGTAAACATGTTCGTCATGATCCAATAAATACATCTGAAGGTCCATAACTTTCTAGTTTATATAATTTGAATTATTCCTCTTTGAAAAAATGTTAAACCTGGAATTTAACCTTGCCTTTTATAATTGATGCGTGATACGGATAAAAGATTTGGAAATCGCCGAGTACGATCAATACGAACAATATTGAAGTCCCGGTTTGATTGAGACTGTTTATGAACAGTAGTGAAAAATGCTTGCTACCGTTCACGCCCTCTAGCCCCGGGTTGAGCAGACATGAACGCATTGCACTGGTACTCAGTCTATAGACAAATTTACAATGTTATAAAATAAATTGTTAAATACTTAACATATTTATTGTCTCGCATCAAACTATCAGTCTATTGTTAGTCATGATATATATTAACCCATCATGACAACTGTTTTGGCACATGAAACTATTGTAATGTTCCTCTAGAAGATAACGCTTTTCTACTCTGTTGAACATTTCACAGATATCAATTCGTTGAGTTTCCTGAAAGGGTTACATTCCAAACAAAAGCAATATTAGTGTTGCAAACATTGAACGCCCAGGCTCATTTTTATCAAAGCAGTACAGTTACATTTACACATATAAATATAAATCTGAGAAGTTTAAGATCATTCGCTTGCTTAAACACACTGCAGAAAGTCAAACCCAGTGACGCCGGCGAGAGTCGAACGCCTGACCCCCAGACTGAGAGTCTATCTTGCTATATAATACATCGACATCAAATAGTCTTGACACTTAACTCAATATTGAACATATTTCCATAACTTAACTGCGTTCTGAAACTTTCATTTCTTCTGTAAATATAATTTTATATCTACTGGAAAATTGAAATTTTCAACTGAATTATTTCGTTTAAGTCTATTGTTATGAAGATTACTGCTAGAGTTAGTTTCTAGACATTTTTTAAAGAAAAATATGCTATGCCGTTCATTTAATCAGAATTTATTCATCTTTTCTTGAGATTCTCCAGGATTCCGAAGATCCTTGTCGATTGCTTGGTTGGTAAATTTTGATGGGCGAAATGCACATAAAATCAGCTATGTCGTCTGGTTATTTATTACTTATGATGTATGATCAAATTTCAAGTCAAAGTTGTAAAATGCAATCAAGTTTATTTTCTACTAGATTTTAAAAAGCCATTTTAGAATATCAGACACATTATCTCGTAGAATGTAAGGAACAGTAATTGCATAATGACGCATTTATCTTAGTGTTTTAAAGTTCCATAAGTATGGTAACATATTTTGTTGTCCATTTTATTACCGAACAGCAATATATTCTTATATTAAGTATCGCGAAACACGCGAATTATAGTGCCGTTACATTGTATTTTATTATGACAGAACTTCTGAAGTCATTATTGCGCACTTACATAACAATCTTTTCCAATTATATACATTTGTATCTCGAAGTTGTAAGCCTTATCTAAAATATTAAGGAATCCAGATACAATATTAAAGCATCCAAAACTAATTTGCGAATGTAATTGTTTGTAAAACTTGCACTGCCATACCCATTATTTTTCAAGACTAAACTGTTAAAGCTACTATAGCTGTAAAAAGGCTTGTGGGCGTGTACCTTAAGCAATTGGAGTGTTTCAGGTCTCACACCTCTATTATATCCCCTGAAAGCTCACGGACCTGAAAGCTCACGGACCTAGAGACAAAAGGAAAACAGAAAATAATTCTATTTTTTCTCAATTTTAGGCAATTTTTAATTTGAAAAATAGGTTTTTCTTTGCTTTAGCATACATCTGCAGTGTAAAAGACAGATGATACAGAAAATCCCATGTTGATATGAGGTTTCATTCAAATTTCAGAATTGTTTGACCGAAGCACATCATATTCAGCTAGATAGTGTATGAATTTTGTATTTTCTATAGGGTTCACAAAACATGAGCGAGAAAAAAACCCAACCTGGCTAACTTATGTATTTTATTGTATTAAATTACTGGTCTTGGCTATACTGAAGATATTAAACCAACAACAATGTCTGCTGCCCTGCTTTGAAGCTCAGATGTTGGAAAAGGCTGTACAGTAACCCTATGGGAAAATTAATTGTGGTGTGAGACCTAAAAATGCTCTATTTTCTACCTCATTTTTTATGTTGCTGACTGAAAACGGAGAATTGATTTGAATGAATAAAATTGACAACTGACGGAATATGTGTGAAACATTAAAACGCTATTTATTAACGCAAAAAAAGGAAACATCGCTGTCATTTAATTATCACATAAATGCAACAACGGAATAAATTCTTTGGTTTTAGTTATACATAGTAATTTAAGCGTATTGTTTGCTATATAGCATTGCTTAATAGCACAGATAAAAGTTAACAGGATTATTTAACATTCATTTTATATAACATGTATTTGCTCGTGTCCATCGTTTGGATCAAATCAAGATATAAACTGACGAAAAAGGCCAAATACGAATTATTGGTTGCTTCTGAAGTACTCCCAGGCATGTTTAACACCTTGCATTGATATAGGAATTTTCTTTCGCAGGATTGTCTCTCTTTGTCTGATTTACAATCAGTGTAGTTAATGTAAGCGTGACAGCAAGATGTTAGATTATCGTCTTACTACATTAACGATTTCTCCATTGCCTTTTATTGTTATCTGACCATGTTTAAAAACCTGTAGAAAACACAGACCTCATATGGATACTGGATACTGCTTCACAAAGATAAATACGTTCTATTAAAATCAACAAACAAAGGGGTCGTTAGTTACTTATAAGAAAGTATCTTGCAAACACTGGGACAAATGTCAATATTTGCTCAGCCTCTCACCCATTCATACCCAGTCTGCTTTCACTTTTGACATTCATATCTAAAACTCTCAAAAGCATGATGAGATGCGTTCAAGATATCAGTTACATGTCCACGATACAGTTAGAGCAAAAAAACAACAACAGGTAACTGCACTAAAAATAATTAAAACAAAAGAAAAAAAGATCAACACTTTTTATATATATTTATATATACGACAGGTGTTCAACTTTAACGTAACACTTTCATTTTGTACTTGATTTAAACTTCATGACATTTTCGCCGAATATGTTCATTTTAATGTCAAGTCTAATGTTTCTTTCGATATAAAACATTATGACATGAACTATTTTGTGATTCCTAATTTTGCTGCATCCGTATTTTTGTAAAATTTTATGAATATGAAGCAAATATTTTCAGTTATAAAAAGTAACGGCAAACAAATTTAAAAACAAATGGTTGTAATTTGTCGTCTAAGGTAATAGTAGTCTAATATGTCCACTGATGTGTGAACGTAAAAAAAATGGAATATGATTTTTTTTGCTATTTGTCGGTTTTCACGATTTGAGCGAAAATTAACCTGAACTAAAACTTTGAAAATTATTAAATCTATAAAAACTTCTAGTTCGAAACATCAGCTGCAGACATTGTTATGATGCCCTCCGCTATACAAAATAAGTTTCGTTACTTTATTATAAGAAAGGAAATGAAAAAATATATAACTAAACACACACAATTGCAAATAATGATGAAAAAATATAAACTTTAAACAAAATATATCTTTATATGGTAGGTGTTCAAACAGCAACAATAACTATTACTTTTTTGTCTCATAAAATATGAATAAAATGCTTATTTTGGTAAATTAATAAAACCATCGGTAGCATACTAGCAAAATGTCCTATAATTTGTAAATTTCTTAAAATTTCGATAAAATTCTAACTTTTAATTCAACATTGATATTCTTGACTTAAAATAAAACATACGATCATATTTAAATTTCAAACACGTGACATTATTTGGTTTAAGGTAAAACTCTACGGCAATAGAAACATATAGGTTTAAAATTGGAAACTAGTGGGTACCTAATTCATAATTTAATTTAAAGCGAACTTGTAGATTATTTTTAAATGCATCTGTTGTAAAGAACAGTTTCACAACATTACATCACGCATGTTTTATTTCCGCTGAAAAATAACATCTTAAACAAAAGTCTTACGTTATAAATTGAACACCTCTCGTATAATTACTTTCGAAGGCACCTGTCGAGCACATCCGGTTGATTTGTAGTAATTACTATATATAGCCATAGCACTACCGTCTATATTATGAACATCAGCCACGGCAGCTACTAATTCCATATTTATGAAATATTTGGTGCTACCAGGTAGGGGATCGAAACCACGACCCATATTACGTAATGCAGATGCCCTGCCACTAGGACACCGCCGCGGCCTGATGAGATTTCGCATTATAGCTGCTCATCAAATCTCACCGCGGAACTTTACAGGGACATTCATCTTCGTGCTGATGATATCATATCATCATCTGTGTGTTTAAATAGTTAACATAGGCATACATATAAACTAAATTGGAATCTTTTCTTTACTTAAGCCATTCTTAGAGTCTTATGAACATTCACAGGAAAATAACAGTTAATCATTCAGCTCACTGCTTGAAGTCGACATCGTCGTTGTATTACTGAAATATCATCCAGGATGCGTTTGAAAAAACATAAATAGTTTCTGTGAAAACCACAGAAACACAGATCGCGCAATTCTTGTTTTTCATAAGACTTCGTTAGGTGACATTCTGTACTATCAAAAACTCATTAACAGGATAAAATAAATAACATGGGAAGAAAGCATTCAAAAAATTAACAACAACAAACAAACAAATAAACCAACAAACAAAAAACAACATTAACAACAACAAAAACAACAACAAACAAACAAAAGAACACCAAAAAACCCAACAAAGTTTTGTCTCGTCATCTTATTTGCATTTTTTTTCTTCTCGTAACGCGAAGCTGATTTTATTACTGCAAACAAACGATTCTGTAATCCATTTTAGCTGTGGGAAGTATTTATCCATAGCTTTAAATGCGGAAAATTGTACTAAGACCATTCATTTCGTATAAAGTGCACACACGTTTATTAGCTATTTTGTCTGTGATTGCTCCATTTGTCATTTCTTCAGATAATTTGACTGCGGTTTCGTAATTCAATTCTTGTTGTCGAATTACGTTTCACAACATGTTTCCTTGTAAAATCTATTATTTGGATATTTAAACTTGAATTAAGCATATAACCAAGTGTTATTAAATCCTTTAAAAGGTAAGCTATTAAGATACTTTACAGATTTAATCTATAGTCGTGAAGTATTTTATTCAACTTCTTAATCTAAACTGTTTGTTTGATGCTTGAATAATGTTTTACATATTTTTAACACATTTAAGGCCATACTCGACCATCGATTTGTTTTTGTTAGAATCAGATCACTCTAGTTTCCCTGAGAACTGTATAACTCCCGCCATCCGTAAGAATCGACACTTGCTCACGTACATAGTTGAGCTCCCAGCGGGATTCAAACCCGCAGCGATGAGAGGCGAGAAGGTTTGCCACTAACGTCGTTAAGCCCTCGCCTAGATAATGTTAAGGAATGCAACACTTCTTATTGCACATTTATCACAAGAAGGAAAAACACACACAAAACAACAAAGAATGCATACAATTTCAGAAAAGACAATTGTGCGAAAGATTTTAACATTTATATTTATCAAGCGCTCCAATGAGGTTAAGAATGCTATAGTATATAAGAAGTAACTGAAACTATTCGGTACTGAGATGTTGTGGGTAATATCTATGCAGCTCTCCAATGAGATTAAGATGAACATAAGTAGTATATGAAACTATTTAATACTGGGATGTTGTGGGTAATATATACGAAGCTCGCCAATGAGGTTAAGAATGCTGTAGTATATGAGTAGTAGCTGAAACTATTCGGTACTGAGATGTTGTGGGTAATATATGCGAAGCACGCCAATGAGGTTAAGAATGCTATAGTATATAAGTAGAAGCTGAAACTATTCGGTACTGAGATGTTGAGGGTAATATATACGAAGCATGCCGATAAGGTTAAGATACGTAGAAACTATTCGGTACTGAGATGTTGTGGGTAATATATACGAAGCACTCAAATGAAGCACTCGAATACTATAGCATTCTTAATATATACGAAACACTCCAATGAGATTAAGAATGCTATACTATATAAGTATTAGCTGAAACTATTCGGTACTGAGATGTTGTGGGTAATATATTCGAAGAACTCCAATGTGGTTAAGAATGCTATAGTATATAAGTAGTAACTGAAACTATTCAATACTGGAATGTTATGGGCAATATATACGAAACATACCAATGAGGTTAAGAATGCTATAGTATATAAGTAGTAACTGAAACTATTCAATACTGGAATGTTATGGGCAATATATACGAAACATACCAATGAGGTTAAGAATGCTATAGTATATAAGTAGAAGCTGAAACTATTCGGTACTGAGATGTTGAGGGTAATATATACGAAGCATGCCGATAAGGTTAAGATACGTAGAAACTATTCGGTACTGAGATGTTGTGGGTAATATATTCGAAGAACTCCAATGTGGTTAAGAATGCTATAGTATATAAGTAGTAACTGAAACTATTCAATACTGGAATGTTATGGGCAATATATACGAAACATACCAATGAGGTTAAGAATGCTATAGTATATAAGTAGAAGCTGAAACTATTCGGTACTGAGATGTTGAGGGTAATATATACGAAGCATGCCGATAAGGTTAAGATACGTAGAAACTATTCGGTACTGAGATGTTGTGGGTAATATATACGAAGCACTCAAATGAAGCACTCGAATACTATAGCATTCTTAATATATACGAAACACTCCAATGAGATTAATAATGCTATACTATATAAGTATTAGCTGAAACTATTCGGTACTGAGATGTTGTGGGTAATATATTCGAAGAACTCCAATGTGGTTAAGAATGCTATAGTATATAAGTAGTAACTGAAACTATTCAATACTGGAATGTTATGGGCAATATATACGAAACATACCAATGAGGTTAAGAATGCTATAGTATATAAGAAGATTCGGTACTGAGATGTTATGGGTAATATATACGAAGAACTCCAATGAGGTTAAGAATGCTATAGTATATAAGAATTAGCTGACACTATTCGATACCATGATTTTGTGGGTAACTCCAATGAGGTTAAGCATGCTATAGTATATAAGTAGTATATGAAACTATTCAATACTGGGATGTTCAGGGTAATATATACGAAGCGCACCAATGAGATAAAGCATGCTATAGTATATAAGTATAGGCTGAAACTATTCAGTACTGAGAAGTTGTGGGTAATATATACGAAGAACTCCAATGAGGTTAGGTCGGAATCTACAGTTTTTGAAATTCAGACTATTTTCAGACATGTACACTAATTACGTTAAATAACTTGAATTCTATTTTTCAAAACTAACAAACCTTCCCTATTCCTGAAAGACCATATAATTTCCTCTCAAAATACAGCAAATGCATGCTAGAAAGCAACAAAGTCAGTTTCTCTGCCTACAAATACAATTCATTTACCCCACACACTCAGAACTCACATTAAGTAAAACATGACATTTATAAACACACCTCAGCATATACCTGTCCCTTATTTGTGATATAACACATCCATAATTGAATGACAAACACTCCAAATTGTCATAAAAATGCTATTTCTACATACCTTATCCGGCTTTTTTCCCGTAATCTTATGTCGAATGGAGAAATGCAGGAAGTGATCAAATAAAGCTACCATTTACAACATAGCCACCAGTTACTAGTTTCTGTTTACAGCCTCTATGCCGCTTACAGTACAAAAAGTTTATTTACACCAAAATTAACTATTATGTCATACTAAGTAAAAAACACCACATTTGTGGATTTCTTTTTTATTGTCTAGCCTGAACATGGCTTTTAATCTCTTAGAATTCTGTTTTATAAGAAATTCCCTATGGACATTCATTCGAAACTAAGGAGTCTCCCCTTAAGCATGCTATAGTATATAAGTAGTATATGAAACTATTCGGCACTGAGATGTTGTGGGTAATATATACGAAAAACTCCTATGAGGTTAAGAATGCTATAGTATATAAGTAGTAGTTGAAATTATTCAATACTGTGATGTTGTGAGTAATATATATGATTAGAAGAAACACGATAAATACAAACTATTACAGTCCTGGTTTGATTGAGACTGTTCATGAACGGTAGTGGAAAATGCTTGCTACCGTTCACGCCCTCTAGCCCCGGGTAGAACTGACATGAATGCAGTGCACGGGTACTCGGTCTATAGTCAAATTGACAATGTTCTAAAATAAACTGCTAAATACTTCTAACATATTTACTGTCTCGCATCAAACTATCAGTCTATTGTTATTCATGATATATATTAACCCATCTTGACAACTGTTTTGGCACATGAAACTATTGTAATGTTCCTCTAGAAGATAACGCTTTTCTACTCTGTTGAACATTTCACAGATATCTATTCGTTGAGTTTCTTGAAAGTGTTATATTCCAAACAAAAGCAATATTAGTGTTGCATATATTGAACGCCCAGGCTCATTTTTATCAAAGCAGTACAGTCACATGTACACATATAAATCTGAATTG
Source organism: Cyrtodaria siliqua (assembly GCA_037043455.1). Taxonomy (NCBI): domain Eukaryota; kingdom Metazoa; phylum Mollusca; class Bivalvia; order Adapedonta; family Hiatellidae; genus Cyrtodaria; species Cyrtodaria siliqua. The sequence goes on from JAWPHD010010703.1 coordinate 25,936, forward strand.
GAGAAAAGTAAGTATAAAACTCGAACTGGAATTGCAGCTTTCACAGAACACAGTTAACCTGAAAACGCGCAAAAAGACAAATAAGAATGGCAGTAGTAATATTAAAGGCATATGACGTCACAAACACAAAAAAGATTGACAGTAGGGCTACCGCCTTGGGACGGTGAGTGGCAAAACGTTTAAGATCATCTGCTTGCTTTAACACACTGAAGAAAGTCAAACCCAGTGATGCAGGCGAGAGTCGAACTCCTGACTCCCAGATTCAGAGTTTATCTGGCTATATAACCCATTGACATCAGTTAGACTTGACACCTAACTCTATATGTAACATATTTCCATAACAACTCCGTTTTGAAATCTGAATCTATATTACATTTAAAATCATTTCTTCTGTAAATATTATACAATTATGGACTTTTCAGCTGTTATACATGATGTGATATGCACCAAAAAAATCATTATTGACCGAGGCGATAGCCGAGGTCAATAATGATTTTTTGGTACATATCAACATCATGTATAACAGCTGAAAAGTCCATAACTGTTTTATTATATAACCCTCAATTTATCATATTGTTTTGATATTGACCAACTTAAAAGAAAACATGTAGTCTGGAAACACAAATGATCAATGGAAGTCAAACGCTTGATTGCATTTAATCAATATCATCCGAACGAGCTTCGGAAGTTTCCGTGGTCATCGGAACGCGCCTCGGAAAATTCCGTAGCGTACGGATAAAGGCGAATGATATTAATAGGCGGCTCGTGGGATTCCCCGGTCTTCCCCTGTTACTATTTATAAAACTGGTCAATATCAGAAAAAAACAGGTCAATATCGCTAGATATTTTTTCTAAAAAATTACTTTTTAGCCAATGAAAACGCGTCTATTTATAGGTTATATAATAAAATTTTATATTCACCGGAAAGTTGACATTTTCAACTGAATTATTTCGTTAAGTCTATTGTTATGAAGAATACTGCTAGAGTTATTTTCCAGACAAAATTTCTTAAGACAAATATGCTATGCCGTTCATTTAATCAGAATTTATTTGTCTTTTCTTGAGATTCTCAAGGATTCCGAAGAAATATTGTCGATTGCTTGCTGATAATTTTGGTGGGCGAAATGCAAATAAACTCAGAACCAATAGCATAGTTTTAAATTTATTGTTTAGTAATTATTATAGTTATGTCGTCTGGTTATTTATTTACTCATGATGAATGACAACATTTTAAGTAAAAGATGTAAAATGCAATCAAGTTTATTTCCTACTAGATTTTAAAAAGCCATTTTAGGATATCAGACACATTATCTCATAGAATGTAAGGAACAGTAATTGCATAATGATGCATTTATCTTAGTGTTTTGAGGTTCCATAAGTATGGTAACATATTGTATTGTCAATTTTATTACCGAACAGCAATACATTCTGATATTAAGTATCGCGAAACACGCGAATTATAGTGCTGTTACATTGTATTTTATTATGAGAGAACTTCTGAAGTCATTATTGCACACTTACTTAACAATCTTTTCCATTTATATACATTTCTATCTCGACGTTTTAAGCCTTATCTAAAATATTAAAGAGTCCAGATACAATATTAAAGCATTCAAAACTAATTTGCGAATGTAATTGTTTGTAAAACTTGCACTGCTATACCCATGATTTTCAAGACTAAACTGTTTATTTAAAGCTACAGTAGCTGTATATAAGGCTAGTGGAGCTATTTAACACGGTTGGTTTACTACAAAATTCCAGCTACTGAAACATGTCTGGAAACCCGTATATAAGGCAGATTTATACCGAACCGTTTTCTTTTCTAAACACAATTTTAAAGCTAAATATTATATATGGTCTAATCTGCGTTCACACCAATATTTTTTTCGACATTGCATGACATCGTTTTTGACCTACATTTTGCTATATCTTTAACACTTGTCTTGATATTGCGAACTGAATACGGATAATTGGTTTTAATGAATAAAACTGACAACTGACGCCATATGTGTGAAACATTAAATCGCCATTTATTCACGTAGAAAAGGAAACACCACTGTCATTTATCACATAAAAGCAACAACAGAATTTCTTTTTGGGTTTTAGTTATACATCGTCTGTTTGCTATATAGTATAGCTTATTAGCATAGGTAAAAGATGACACGATTATTTAAAACTCATTGTATATAACACGATTATTTAAACTCAGTCATATTATGTAACAATATATTTGCTTGTCTATCTTTTGGATCAAATCAAGAGTTAAACTGACGTAAAAGGTTAAACTGACGTAAAAGGCCAAACACGAATTATTGGTCGCTTCTGATGTACTGACAAGCATGTTTAATACCTTGCATTGCTATAGGAATGTCTTTTTTTTTCTGATTTACAATCAGCTTAGTTAATGTAAGCGTGAAGGTACCAGCGTGACAGCAACATGTTAGGCTTTAAGCTACTATAGTTGTAAATAAGGCTAGTGAGCGTGTACCTAAAACAATTGGGAGTGGTTAAACGCTTTGTTTTCTACCAAATGCTCTATTTCCTACATCATTTTTTATATTACGGACTTGAGTTGAATGAATAAAATTGACAACTGACGGATATGTGTGAAACATTAAAACGCCATTTATTCACGTAAAAAAAGGAAACATCACTGTCATTTAATTATTTGTTTATTCAGATAATTCCAAAGGGTCGTAAGACATTATTATCACATAAATGCAACAACAGAATACATTCTTTGGTTTTAGTTATACATTGTCGGTCATAGTAATTTGAGCGTATTGTTTGCTATAGTATTACTTATTAGCACATATAAATGTTGACACGATTATTTAACATTCATTGCATATAACATATATTTGCTCCTGTCCACCTTTTGAATCAAATCAAGATATAAACTGACGAAAAAGGCCAGACACGAATTATTGGTTGCTTCTGCATTACCGCCAGGCATGTTTAATAACTTGCATTGATATAGGAATTTTCTTTCGCAGGATTGTCTCGCTTTTTCTGATTTACAATCAGTGTAGTTAAAGTCTAATTACACTAAATCAACAGGATGTGCTCGCCTGGTGCAGTCGAGAGTAGTTCTGTATTAAAGAGTGCTAATCTTTTTTTCTTTAAAAACTTAAAAAGATAGCTGCAACACACGTTGATAAACTGTATCTCTACATCATAACACACTCGTCTGGAGGCACAATTAACATATAGACGCATACATACATACAATTATAGCCCATTTGAGTGGGCCACATTTAAGCATTCAACCACACACAGCTATATTGAGACAGTGACAATGAAAGGTGCCGGATTTTTGGGATACTGTGAATTCAGTATATATAGTAAAGGGAGAGAATTTGAACTCACTACGGCAACTTTCGAAATTGGGATCTCGTAAGAGATTCACGTTCACAAGGCAGAATTATATATAGGGAGAAATATTTGTGAACTAACAAGGACAGACAAATTTCGGACGAACTACGGCAGGGCGCTTAGCTATGACGAGATACACAAAAATCAAGCGTAGGCATTCACTCCTTATAAAAGTTAGCTGCAACACACGTTGATGAACTGGATCTCTACATCATAACACACTCGTCTGGAGGCACAATTAACATGTAGACGCATACATACATACAATTATAGCTCATACGAGTGGGCCACATTTAAGCATTCAACCACACACAGCTATATTGAGACAGTGACAATGAAAGTTGCCGGATCTTGGGGATACTGTGAATTCAGTAAATAAAATAATGGGAGAGAATTTGAACTCACTATGGCAACTTTCGAAATTGGGATCTCGTAAGAGATTCACGTTCACAAGGCAGAATTATATATAGGGAGAAATATTTGTGAACTGCCAAGGACAGACAACCTTCGGACGACGCACTACGGCAGGGCGCCTAGCTATGACGAGATACACAGAAATCAAGCGTATGCATTCACTCCTTAAAACAGGTAGCTGCAACACACGTTGATGAACTGTATCTCTACATCATAACACACTCGTCTAGAGGCACAATTATCATATAGACGCATACATACATACAATTATAGCTCATATGAGTGGGCCACATTTAAGCATTCAACCACACACAGCTATATTGAGACAGTGACAATGAAAGGTGCCGGATCTTGGGGATACTGTGAATTCAGTAAATATAATAAAGGGAGGGAATTTGAACTCACTACGGCAACTTTCGAAATTGGGTCTCGTAAGAGATTCACGTTCACAAGGCAGAATTATATATAGGGAGAATTATTTGTGAACTGCCAAGGACAGACAACCTTCGGACGACGAACTACGGCAGGGCGCCTAGCTATGACGAGATACACAGAAATCAAGCGTATGCATTCACTCCTTAAAACAGGTAGCTGCAACACACGTTGGTATACCGTTTTTTTTTAGCAAATACCGCAGTACGTACCACGGTATACCATATAAGCTTTGTAGCTGCAAAACTATTAATTCATATATTGCATGATAACATAGGTCTACTGTGCTAGCTCGTAAGTAGAGATGTCAACAGAAGGTTTGATAATTGGGACCCTTCACCGCTCATGCTACACTTCATAAAGACAACTGTTAGCTGTAAAACAAATTTCACCCAAGATGTATGGGTCTTTATAGGTCTTCGCTTCGCTAAGCCTAAACAAATCAAACGAGCTTCACTCGTTGTTTTGTTATGAATGTATAGTCTATTATATCATGTATATTCTGTAACAGGCAGTTCTCTTTGAAAATGTCAACTTAGGTCAACCATGGAATTGAAGAAAAGGGCCACTCATGGCTATGCACTTCCCTTATCAAAATATTATTGCATAATTTAATGTTCAAGATTTCGCTTTGTGTGAAGCTCAATACGGGGGATTGTCCTCCGGATTTTTTTATGACGGGAATACATTATTTGTTTGTTTGTTTGTATGGTGTTTTATGTCATTTTCAACACAGTTAATGTTATTTTAAGGTGAAGATAAGTACAATGTCACAGATGCATCTGAAAATACCCCCATCCCTCCTCCATTGCCAGACCGCATCAAGCATTTGCCAAACTTTTACTTGCAAATAGAGCAAAGCAATTAGCGCATTTTCACGCATGATCATATGTCACGTTTACAATGTTGCATGACGTCAAGTTTAATGTCAGTTATTGATGCATCAGTTATTGATGCACCAGTTACATTTCTTGATGTCACATGCCGCTTCTCACAAGTTAAAGTAAGAAATTAACGTTTAAGTAATTTGAAAATATGCTTACTGATGAAATTAAAAGGTTCTGGATCCGTCATCTGAAACAATCTAAAGCAGGCCGGGTAAGCTCCGGACATGAAGAACGCAGTGACTATCAAAATGGTCGACATAATGTCGTAATAAAAGATGAATAATTTGGAACTTCGCTGCGCGAAGCTTAGGAGTAATATAATTGTGTTGGGTTTTTTATTTTAGGGCTTTGTGCGAAGCTCAGTGGCTGGTTTGTGGAGCTTTGTGCATCTGTATTGTTTTCAAAACTTTCGTGAAAGTTTACTTTGTGGGATATTTGGACTTTTTCTGGTAAGCGCCGCCATTACATAAAAAATAATTACTAGTAGACAACTTCCACGCCTGGCGAGAATTGTTAAAAAAAAAAAAAAGGCTTAAAAAGGCTTTTTTGGGTCAGAGAAGGCTCGGCTTAAACATTTGTTGTTTGTATACAGTGCATTGTCATACGAACACAAACATTAAATGATAATCTTTTTAGTTTGTCACTGAATCTATTTATACTTTATGTCCGCAGAATTACATTACTAACTGCACTGTTTACAAGTTTGCATATAAATAAATAACGCACCTTTTGATAAGCCGGTTGCAAAATTTGCACAAAAATGTACCATAGTTTTCAATCGCTTGAAAGCTCTTCGCATAAAACTCTGTAGCTATGTCATGACCTTTCAACTCAGTTTTATTTATGACATAATATTTCTGCAGGCTTTTGGAAGAGCACGAAACACACACATCAACATTATCAACTATCGCAACAACAGACGATTTCGTGGAGGTATAACAGCAGCTCATTTTAGGCGATCAGCCTCATGGTCAGATACCACTATTGATTTGGGGCTTCTGATTGGTTGAAAAAAGGTTGAAAAAAGTATAGGTCTATTAGGGCTATAGTCAGATTGGAAGGTAGATTCTGATTGGAATAAATTACCCAAATCATAACAAATCCCCATAAAACATCAAAATATTATGTTTCCATCATAAAACATGTTGATTTAGGATATTTTGACTGAAACTTGCATTTTTATGGATACAATTTTACTGAGAGTATATTTGCAAAAAGTAAAATATCTTTACTGCCATTCTGGGGGGTGGCCACCTTCAGTGAAATATTAGAGGCTGAAAGCATCAGATTATCCCCAATTTGCTGGTCATTTTTGAGTGTCTCTAAGATAGTTCTTTAAAAACAGTTAGGTTTTATCATCCATTCGGATATAGGAATAGGGGTTGTAGGCCAAAAGGCTATAATGGAGGCCTATGGGAAATGCAATAGTGGTATATGACCTTATTTATCACCGTGTACATGGTTTATCAACCGAGATATATATACAACCGGGGAGAAATCATTCTCGAACCATCATTCTCACTCTCCTGAGCTCGATCATCCAGACCTCACGCGAGACTTCCCTGACGATTCGCAGTATAATTGTTTACGTCTACAGGCCTTAGATTCCCGCCAAAACAAATTTGTATTCGAAATTTAAAGTTATGATCCAAATGTTGCAATGTTATTCAACCGATTGCTCCATCAATAGTTTATTTACATGAACGCAGTGATAAAACCTTCATCTGCATTGTAAAAAACAAACGCTAAACGCAATAATTCATCAACACTCAGACCTAAGGCCAAGAAAAAAAAGTCGTGTTTCAAGTGTCCTGCTCAAATAAAACAGGGTAGGTAGGTCGATTTTTTATAAAAAAAATTACTGAAGCCCTCGCAGTGGTGGGACCGGTTCTTGTTCCCCAGATCCCTTAACGTAATGGCCACTATTCCGCAGATCCCCAAAAGTATTGTCCAAAGTTCCCCAAAAGTATTTTATCCCTGTTCCCTAGATCTCTAAAAGTATTTACACTTTTCCCTAGATCCCCGAAAGTGTTGAACACAGTGCCATTAAAGTATCCAATATTGTTCACTTAATATCTCTTATAAATGTTAAACACATACTGTAGTCTTCTCTGGACTGCTTTTACCTTTTGCACACCATAATAAAACAACACCAGCGGTCCGTAGTTTTTTTGTATATGTAGATCTGAACAGCTACTGCTTAGACAATTATCATAACATTTTATATGTTTGTCATTATTTGAACGGGTTGTGTTTGTTAATCATTAAACAATACATGTTTTTGTCAAAGTAAATACATGTACATCTTATTTTCAATATTTCTCAAACGAAAATCATTTTTTTAACAAGAGTAATATTTCTGTAAAGTTTCATGAACATCCTTCAAGTAATGTCAGAGGAGTAGTTGTCACAAGTTTTCCATAAGTAACTTATGTAAACAAAAATAGCTGCTGGAGGCCATGTTTGTCGTTAAATCAAAAAAATATATATGCAGCAGTCGCCAACAAATTTTACTTTACAAACGTGTTTGTACCTGTGGTGGCCATCTTAAAGTTTCGACCAACTTGATTTTACCATGGATATACAGGTATGTAGATTTATGATTTTACTTAGGACCAACTAGACATTAAGAACAACATTCCTATAAAGTTTCATGAAAATCAATTACTAGCAAGTAGTTTCATGAGTAGTCGCCACAAGTTTTTCTTATATATAACTATACAACAAAGACGTTGCGTTGGCGGCCATATTTGATGTTGAATCAAAAATAATTTTGTTTAGGACCAACTACTTGTCACGCCAATCAATTTGGTAAAGGTTCCGAATTAATAACCCTTATGGTTTTTGAGAAGTAGTCACCACAAAATTGTATTTTTAAAATCTATTTTTAGCTATGGCAGCCATCTTGAAATATCGGTCAACCTAATTTTTACTTAAGAACAACTAGACACCAAGAGCATGCAAATCAATCACGTAGTTTCAGAAGAGCAGTCGCCACAGGTTTTTCCTATACAACTTTATATAAACAAAGATGGCCACTGGCGGCCATTGCATAAAAATGAACTTTGTTTAGAACCATCTACATGTATATGTCATGCCAGTCATTTTGGTATAGGTTCAAAATCAATACCACTTGTGGTTTTTGAGAAATAGTCGCCACAAAATTCTAATTTTAAAATCAATTTTTAGGTATGGTGGCCACACTGGCACTTGAGCCGCAAATATTGTAAAAAAATAAATAAAAAAAGTAAGATACCCCTACTGTCTATATAATCACATGGTAGTGAAAGGGAATGTAGCGACACAGCCAAACATCTATATTACTGAGAGTTCTGAAAAACTTGAATAAGGGTGAAAGAATGATCAAAATCGGATGATAAACAAAGGAGATATGACCATTTGAAGTTTCTGTTGAAACAGATATGGAAGCGGCCATTTTGAGAGCTATGACATCACGGTTCTAAATTACAATATATGGACTATTTATAAATATGAAAATTTACTGATATATGGAGCTAGACCGAGTACCATGGGCCCAATCTGGTGGAACGCAAAAGTTCCCTCAGGGAAACTATTGAGTAAGTTACTGTGAAGCATAGGAGAGGTGAAAGACACAGGGCTGGTATGTATTGAGTGTTTTCCTTTATTTCTGAAACATTTAACTTGCTTCTAGCGAAAACCGCATGAAAATTGAAGGTAAGCTGGACATGCTGCACTACTTTTTGTGAAGCACAGTTTCAAGTGTACTTTGGTCATTTTGACCTCAGAATTCAAAAAGAAGGCGTTTAATTCCAGTTTGGAAAATATTTTGGGAAAAAAAGCAGGTCAGCGAATCATCTAAGGCCCATTTTTGTGTTGCACTGGGCAAGACTGATACTACATTGTGTGTGTTACATGGCCAGCATATCTAGGATTGGATATTTTCGGGTAGGTATTTATTAACAACCCTATGTAAAAATAATGGTGGTCTAGGTCCATATAGGGAAAAAATGGCAGCAGCTGTATGAAAAATTTGTAATACTTAATGGCAATAAGTAGATGCTTCACATGACCAGTAAAACATGCATTCATTTGCAGTGATTTTCTTCGTTATTAATATTCCATATATGGTAATATGGAACTCTGTTGTCATAGTTCTAAAAATGGAGGCTCCCATATTCGTTTTAGAACAACCTTTAAATGGTCATATCTTTTTTGTTTATCTCCGATTTTGGTAATTCTTTCACATTTTCCCTAGTTTTTCAGAACTCTCAATAATAGAGCTTGTTTGGCTGTGTCGCTACACCAAGATGACCAACCTCGTTTCAAAGTCTGTATCTTTGTCAATTTACTGAATTGATTCAAATCTTTTACACCGTTCGTTAGGTCTGATTCCCATTTATCACAGTATATTCACAGTTCTTATAAAAAGCACTCTCTGAGGAGAACTTTTAAGTAAAATCGCCGATTACTACCGTTACAACATTTCCCACATATGTTGACTTACGGTTATACTCAAAGAAGTGATTCGATTGGATGAAATTTTAACGGTAAACACATACGTAATCAAAAACCGAAAATCGTCCAATATACCCTTTCTTTTGTAAAACTGCCAGAATTTGTCGCAACAGCTATTCTTTTTGTCTCGCCTTTTCGAAAAAAAAAAGAGATATAGGTGTTGCTTTTCCGGCGGCGGCGGCGGCGTCAACATTCAAGTTTTGCGTTTAGGTCATTTTCTCACAAACTGTATGCACTAGACCTTTCAAACTTTGCTTAGGGCAGATAACTTAGTAAAATTTAGGTTCAACTTTTGCGTTTAGGTCACTTTTCCACAAACTGTATGCACTAGACCTTTCAAACTTTGCTTATAGTTGTATCATGGGAGGTACATCGCAACGTGACAAAGCAAATGTGGAAGTGATCTTGATCCTCCAAGCAAAGGGCAATAATAATTTTTAGGTTCAACTTTTGCATTTAGGTCACTTTTTCACAAACTGTATGCACTAGACCTTTAAAACTTTGCTTATAGTTGTATCTTGAGTGGTACATCGCAACGTGACAAAACAAATGTGGAAGTGACCTTGACCCTCCAAGCAAAGGGCAGATAACTTAATAATATTTAGGTTCAACTTTTGCGTTTAGGTCACTTATTCCCAAACTGTATGCACTAGAGCTTTAAAACTTTGCTTATAGTTGTATCTTGAGTGGTACATCGCAACGTGACAAAGCAAATGTGGAAGTGACCTTGACTCTCTAAGCAAGGGCAGATAACCTTATAATTTTTACCTTCAACTTTGGCGTTTAGGTCACTTTTTCACAAACTGTATGCACTAAGACCTTTCAAACTTTGCTTATAGTTGTATCTTGAGTGGTACATTACAACGTGACAAAGCAAATGTGGATGTGACCTTCACCATTCAAGCAAAGGGCAGATCGCCTTCTCATGAACTAGAATTATGCACTAGATGTTTTAAACCTAATTTATAGCTTAATCTTTGGTAGAAAACATATTCTATTTTGACGTAGTTGTGTCTTCGGTAGTGCATCTTTTTTTTGGATGCCTGGATTTCATCTATGACCTTGACCTACTTTTTGGAGCTGATGATTTTCAAGCTCTACTGGCCAAAAGCCTTCATTTTTCATCCGATCTTTACCAAACTTTACCAGATTGTTAATATCAATGAAAGCTCGCACAAGTTCGAAAACTAGCCAGTTCGGACCAATAACAGCAGAGATATGGCCCTTGATTTAGTAAAAAAATGCTTTATTCTGCCTCGTTAATACGATAGGGCTTTCATTTTTCATCTAATCTTTACCAAACTTTGATTTTTGATTGAGTTACAGCCCCTTGCCCTTTTTTTTTTTTGAATTTCTCGATTATTTATTTTTATTTTTTATTTTTAGCTCGACTGATCAGAGATCAGCAGAGCTTATGCCGTGGTGCGGCGTCCGTCGTCCGTCCGTCTGTCCTTCTGTCTGTCCGTAAACTTTTATTTGTAGCGACTACTTCTCTGAAATTTCTGGATGGATATTCATGAAACCTTACAGAAATGTTGCCCATGAAGTTTAGTTGATCCTAGCAAAAATTCATGTTGATGCGAAATCCAAGATGGCCGCCAAAGCTAAAAATAGATTTTTAAAATACAAGTTTGTAGCGACTACTTCTTAAAAACTATAAGTGATTTTGATATTGGACTTTTTCTAAAATGATCAGCATGACATGATGTTGGTTCGTGTCAAAAATCGTTTTGATTCGACGTTAAACATGGCTGCCAGTGGCCATCTTTGTTAAAATAGAGTTATATAGTAAACATTTGTAGCGACTACTTCTCTGAAATTACTTGGCGGATTTTCATGAAACTTTAAAGAAATGTTGCTCTTGATGTCTAATTGATCATAGCAAAATTTCAGGTCGGCCAGAAATTCAAGATGGCCGCCACAGCTAAAAATAGATTTTTAAAAAATAAGTTAGCGACTACCTCTTGAAAACTATAAGTGATATTGATATGGGACTTTTTCTAAAATGATCAGCATGACATGATGATGATCCTAGTCGAACATTATTTTGATTCGACGTTAAACATGGCTGCCAGTGGCCATCTTTGTTTACATAGAGTTATATAGTAAAAACTTGTAGCGACTACTCATCTGAAGCTACTTGACGGATGTCCATGAAACTTCACAGAAATGTTATTCTTGATGTCTAGTTGATCCTAGAAAAATTTCAGGTTGGCCGGAAATTCAAGATGGCTGCCACGGCTAAAAATAGATTAAAAATAAATAAATTTGTAGCGACTACTTTTTGAAAACCGTAAGTGATATTGATATGGGACGTTTTCTAAAATGATCACCATGACATGATGTTGATCCTTGTCGAAATTTGTTTCGATGCGACTTTAAATATGGCCGCTATCGGCCATTTTTGTTTACATAGATTTATATAGTAAAGACTTGTAGCGACTACTCTTTTGAAACTACTAAATGGATATTAATGAAACTTTACATAAATGTTGCCCATGAAGTCTAGTTGATCCTAGAAAAAATTCAAGTTGATGCAAAATCCAAGATGGCCGCCAAAGCTAAAAATAGTTTTTTAAAATACAAGTTTGTAGCGACTACTCCTTGAAATCTATAAGTGATATTGATATGGGACTTTTTCTAAAATGATCAGCATGACATGATGTTGGTCCTTCTCAAAAATCATTTGATTCGACGTTAAACATGGCTGTCAGTGGCCATCTTTGTTTACATAGAGTTATATAATAAAAACTTGAAGCGACTACTCCTCGGAAACTACTTGGCGGATTTTCATGAAACTTTACAGGAATGTTACTCTTGATGTCCAATAGATCGTAGCAAAATTTCAGGCCGGCCAGAATTTCAAGATGGCCGCCACAGCTAAAAATAGATGTTTAAAAAATAAGTTTTTAGCGACTATTTCTTGAAAACTATAAGTGATATTGTTATGGGAATTATCTAAAATGATCAGCATGACATGATGTTGATCCTAGTCAAACATTATTTTGATTCGACGTTAAACATGGCTGCCAGTGGCCATCTTTGTTTACATAGAGTTATATAGTAAACACTTGTAGCGATCTACTCCTCTGAAACTACTTGACGGATGTTCATAAAACTTCACAGGAATGTTGCTCTTGATGTCTAGTTGATACTATAAAATTTCAGGCTGGCCGTAAATTCAAGATGGCCACCACGGCTAAAAATAGATTTAAAATAAATAATTTGTAGCGACTACTTCTTGAAAACTGTAAGTGATATTGATATGGGACATTTTCTAAAATGATCAGCATGACATGATGTAAATCCTTGTCGAAATTTATATCGATGCCACTTTAAATATGGCCGCTAGCGGCCATCTTTGTTTACATATATTTATATAGTAAAAACTTGTAGCGACTACTCTTTTGAAACTACTGGATGGATATTCATGAAACTTTACATAAATGTTGCCCATGAAGTCTAGTTGATCCTAGCAAAAATTCATGTTGATGCAAAATCCAAGATGGCCGCCAAAGCTAAAAATATTTTTTTAAAATACAAGTTTATAGCGACTACTCCTTGAAATCTGTAAGTGATATTGATATGGGACTTTTTCTAAAATGATCAGCATGACATGATGTTGGTCCTTCTCAAAAATCGTTGTGATTCGACGTTAAACATGGCTGTCAGTGGCCATCTTTGTTTACATAGAGTTATATAATAAAAACTTGAATCGACTACTCCTCGGAAACTACTTAGCGGATTTTCATGAAACTTTACATGAATGTTTCTCTTGATGTCCAATTGATCGTAGCAAAATTGCAGGTCGGCCAGAAATTCAAGATGGCCGCCACACTAAAAATAGGTTTTTAAAAAATAAGTTTAAGCGACTACTTCTTGAAAACTATAAGTGATATTGTTATGGGACTTTTTCTAAAATGATCAGCATGACATGATATTGATCATAGTCAAACATTATTTTGATTCGACGTTAAACATGGCTGCCAGTGGCCAACTTTGTTTACATAGAGTTATATAGTAAACACTTGTAGCGACTACTCCTCTGAAACTACTTGACGGATGTTCATGAAACTTCACAGGAATGTTGCTCTTGATGTCTAGTTGATACTATAAAAATGTCAGGCTGCCGTAAATTCAAGATGGCCACCACGGCTAAAAATAGATTTAAAATAAATAATTTGTAGCGACTACTTCTTGAAAACTGTAAGTGATATTGATATGGGACATTTTCTAAAATGATCAGCATGACATGATGTAAATCCTTGTCGAAATTTATTTCGATGCCACTTTAAACATGGCCGCTAGCGGCCATCTTTGTTTACATTGATTTATATAGTAAAAACTTGTAGCGACTACTACTCTGAAACTACTTGACACATTTTGGTGAAACTTCATAGGAATGTTGCTCTTTATGTCTAATTGATCCCAGATTTTTTTAGGTCGGTCGGAAATTCAAGATGGCCGCCATAAAAAAAGTTTGTAGCGACTACTTCTTGAAAACTGTAAGTGATATTGATATGGGACTTTTTCTAAAATAATCAGTATGACATGATGTTGATGCTTGTCGAAAATTATTTTGATTCGACATTAAACATGGGCGCCAGTGGCCATATTTGTTTACATAGGGTTTGTATAGTTAAAATTTGTAGCGACTACTCCTCTGAAACTACTTGACGGATTTTCATGAAACTTCACAGGAATGTTGCTCTTGATGTTTAGTTGATCCTAGCACAATTTGTGCAGGTCTGCCGGAAATTCAAGATGGCCACCACGGCTAATCATAGATTTTTTAAAACAAGTTTGTAGCGACTACTTCTTGAAAACTGTAAGTGATATTGATATGGGACTTTTTCTGAAATGATCAGCATGACATGATGTTGATCCTTGTCGAAAATTACCTACAGTTATATAGTAAAAACTTCAACTTGTAGCGACTACTCCTCTAAAACTACTTGACAGATATTTATGAAACTTCACAGGAATGCTGATCTAGCTATCTAAATCTATCAGTAGAGCTTCAAGGTCATTGACCTGTTGTTTTAATTTTCTTATTTTCTTATTTTGTCTGTTTTAATTTTTTTTTTGGTGTTAATGCCATGTTAGCAGGAAGCATTGCTGTGCCTATTGCATTTTTTTCCGGTTCATCGATTTTTGATGGAGTTACAGCCCCTTGAATTTTCTTGATTATTATTATTATTTTTTTTTTAATTTCTTCTTTCATTAATTTTTTTGTTTATTTTTTTTTGGTGTTAATGCCATGTTAGCAGGAAGCATTGCTGTGCCTATTGCATTTTTTCCAGTTCATTGATTTTTGATGGAGTTACAGCCCCTTGATTTTTTTCTTTTAAATTTCTTGTCGGCGCTACTTCTCCTAAACGCCTTGTTGGATTTCGACGAAACTTGGCAGGAAGCATCGGTAAGATGTCTAGTTGTGCATATCGCGCTTTTGTTCCAGTTTGCTGATTTATGACGGAGTTATGGCACTTTGACATTTTTACTTTAAATTTCTTGTCGACGCTACTCCTCCTTAACGGCTTGTTGGATTTCTACAAAATTTGGCAGGAAGCCTCAGTATGATGTCTAGTTGTGCAAAGCATGATATATCAATGAAATTTTGGACAAGTTCGAAAACCAGCTATATCTAGTTAGTAAGCAGGTTATGGCCCTTGCTTTGTTGAAAAATGCTATATTGTAATTTCCTTTGTTAAATCTGTAGTTACTTCATTTTGTGTCTGATCTTTACCATATTTGTTTAGGATGTTAATATAAACCCTCCCAACACCACCCATTTTTATGAAATTTCATTCATAGAGGAAAGTGGGACAAATTAAAAAATGCCCATGCCAGACTAGACACAGCAGACTTATTGCCGTTGATTACCAGGTGAGCGATCTAAGGCCATCCTATTCCCGTTGTTTTTGCAATGTTTTAAAAAAACTACTGATGGGAATTTTATGTCAACAACCCGTGATATAACAGACGTTTTAGCCAGTAGAGCAGCATCCACAGGGCCTTGGGCCTTTTGTTTTTAATAGAATGGCATTTTGTTTTTAAACAAATGCACTTAAATGTCATCTCAGCAAACGGCAAACTCGATTGTTTTTATTTACTAGAATGTTTACAAACTTTCATTTAAGCATCATTGACCTTTTTATTTTTAAGTCCAGCCCCCATTAGGCGAGACATGTGAATCCATGGATTTCTTTTTTACAATACCGAATATATTTTCTATATGTACCATTGTAGATCACTTCAAAGGGTGCATATACCTCTTGATGATATTTCTTTAATAATCTTTATTTTACGTATCGGAAGCGATTTCTTCTTTGACTTTGATAAATATTGTTTGTATGTAAATAATTATATTCTTGTATTAAACCAGATATGACTGCTATTTTATCTTTCTCTCTATGATTTGACCGTTCATGCGAGGATATATCAGTCAAAAAAAAGATAAATAAAAGATTTAAAGGGATACAAGGCAATCTTGAATTTTAGCGCTACTTATTAAAGATCAGCAGAGCTTATGCCATGGTGCGGTGTCCGTCGTCCGTCTGTCTGTCTGTTTGTCCGTAAACTTTATTTGCGGCGACTACCCCTCTGAAACTACTGTATGCATTTTCATGAAACTTTACAGGAATGTTGCCCATGATGTCTAGCTGATCCTAGAAAAATTTACGTTGAAGTGAAATCCAAAATGGCCGCCAAAGCTAAACATATTTTTTTAAAAAAGAAAGATTGTAGCGACTACTTCTTGAAAACTATAAGTGATATTGATATGGGACTTTCCTAAAATGATCAACATGACATTATGTTGGTCCTTGTCGAAAATCGTTTTGATTCGATGTTAAACATGGCTGCCATCGGCCATCTTTGTTTACATAGAGTTATATAGTAAAATCTTGTAGCGACTACTCCTCTGAAACTACTTTTAGGATATTCATGAAACTTCACAGGAATGTTGCTCTTGATGTCTAGTTGATCCTAGGAAAATTTCAGGTCGGCCGGAAATTCAAGATGGCCACCATGCTAAAAATAGATGTTTAAAAAACAAATTTGTAGCGACTACTTCTTGAAAACTATCAGTGATATTGATATGGGACTTTTCTAAAATGATCAGCATGACATAATGTTGGTCCTTGTTGAAATTATTTTGATTCGACATTATACATTGTTGCCAGTGGCCATCTTTGTTTACATAGAGTTATATGTAAAATTTTGTAACGACTACTCTGAAACTGCTTGACAGATGTTCATGAAACATCACAGTAATGCTGATCTAACTATCAAAACCTATCGGTAGAGCTTCAAGGTCATTGACCTCTTGTTTAAAAACTCACGGTGTCCTGTTAGTTTTTCTCTTAATTTGAATTTGTTCAGTCGATATTAATTGTTAGAATAGTTTAAAACAAATTGTTTTTACATATTACTAACATTTTGTAATATTGCACATATTTACAAAATTGATAAAATAATAAAGACATTTTTTA
Organism: Cyrtodaria siliqua; assembly: GCA_037043455.1. Classification (NCBI taxonomy): domain Eukaryota; kingdom Metazoa; phylum Mollusca; class Bivalvia; order Adapedonta; family Hiatellidae; genus Cyrtodaria; species Cyrtodaria siliqua. The sequence continues at coordinate 43,034 of JAWPHD010010703.1, forward strand.
TTTAATTCTATGAAAGGAGTTTTAATGTAAAAATGTCGCAGGATAACTAAATCGAGGAGCATATTTTAATGTTTGAATAAAACTCAAGATTGCCACGTGTCCCCTTAAGGATGTTGGCTGGGCAAGTTTTGACATCTTCAAGTCTAAACATTTTATTTTTTAAATCATAGTATTATTTGACAACAGTTTTTTTTTCCATTCTAGTAGATATGGATATAATGTAGGATTTAAGATGGTAACATACCAAATTTTAACCATATTTTTTTTCTTCATATTTTTTCTGTCATTTGTGATCATTTTTTGTTATCAACAAAATAGGGGGTATGGGTAGCTCTGAGTAGAATTTATCCTTTTGCTATAGAATAAATCAGATTTTTGTTTTTCAGTAGTGGAATACATATACAAAAGTAGATACTGAGTTAATTTTTTTTCGATATCAATGTCAATATTGTGTGTACAGTATTTTACATTAAAAATGTCAAAATAACTCCAAAATGGGTGTAATTTAAAGAATTTTTAATACAAAATCATTAGAAGGCTGGTGACCTATATATTTTTTTACTTGTTTTGAAAGAAATGTCATAGGACCTTGACATATACAAGTTTTAAAAAAAGTTGATCATTAGAACATAATTTTTTATCTTGAATTAATTTTTCGGTAAAAACAAAAGTGGGTGGGGTACGGTCCATATATGTTTGCTTTTTAAAGTAAAAAGACGAATGAGGATTACAATTGTTTTTGTATGATTTGAAAGATATGTATATATGCAATCGAAAATTAATTGTTGTTTTTCAATAAACGTTATGTTATGAAAACAATTGTGAAAATGTTGAATGACTATATTTTTCCTCTTTTTAGTGAAATTTCGAAGTTAGAAATATGTGCCTTATTCAATGACGTCTAGTGGGAAAAAAAAGTGTGGTGACCTAGCCTTTTTTTGATAATTTTGAATCTAAATTATACCAAAGAAGCTTTAAATATGAATTAAAAAAAAATCTCATCACTACGTCCTTTCCCAGCCAACCTCCTTAAGTGAGGACAAACACATACTATATGAGGGCATGTCTCTTTTCTGACAAAGCTTTAAAAATCTGCTTCTCTTTTGTGTCCTCACAACTCCTCACTCCGCTACATGTCCCAACCTTGAAATTAGCTATCATTTAAATGACCGTTAATGCGAGGACAGAAAGCTGTCCTCATATGGTCATATGTGTCTTTACATGGCAGGGTTTTTCATGATTTCAGACATGTTTGCTTATTACTGAGAGTAATCCAGATCAGACAATCTGATAATGAGAAGTACCTTCCAAAATGAATGGTGAATGGTCAAATTGAGCAGTGTCTCTACATATATTTATCATGCAGATGTGCACTTTTCTGCCCAATAAAGCGGTGACCTATTAAATTTTTCTTTATTAGCCACTGACCAATAGAGCAAATCAATCCGGAATCCCTCGGCGTTTATTGTACGTAACGTTATCTGACGTCATGCACGTAACGTTGCCTGACGTCATGAAACAAACAAAAATCAACAACTTGGCGGCGACCTCGATAAGCGTAACATTCGGAGAAATAGGTAATAATAGTAATTCATACAGAAAATGTGGATAATCTACATGATAAATAGAATATTATGTCAGTGCCTTTTACTATCAAGTTTATTAGAATCGGCACGAAAACGAAGAATGGCTCGGCAGAGAGCCGAGCCATTCTTCGTTTTCTAAGCCTCGCCTAATAAACTTGATAGTAAAAGGCACTGACATAATATTCTCTGTATAATCCTGATTTCTCTATGGGAGAGTGAATATGAAATTACAAATATATTAATTCCAAAAACGATTCTGATTATATAATATACCTATAATATGTATCCATGACTTTATGTAACTATGTATTTGTTATATAAACGTACCCTTTTATTATAATAAAGGTATCCAACAGTTGCAAGAAGTCCAACAATGCATAATATACAACATGTCAAGTCCCTTGCAAACAAAACAAAAAGTGAAACATGTCTATGATATAATTGTGGGCCGATCAAGACCGAATATATTTAAATGGGCAGTGTGTAGCCTTTAGTTATTGTGAGATTTATCTCCTTGTCACTAAGGATATTCTCTAGTTTCTTAATTTTATTGTTTACGGTAATTATCAGATCTTTGGTGTAGAGTCTCGTTGTGGTCATCCAATCAGGTTTCTTTCTGTGGTATTGTCCCTCTGAGTTTACGGAGGCACACCAAAGAGACTGGAATGTGATTGGATAGTGTAGAAACTTAAAGACATTGTACATTTCCCAGGCAATGTTCTCTTGTAATCGCTCATAAACCAGAACATGTGCTGGACGTGTAAATGTAGTCAGCCAGTACGTGGAATGACGATACCACTTATCCGCAAATTTATAGACAAAATGATTCCAACCTGAAATTTAAAAAATCATCATTAATGCACTAATTCTATCAAAACGTGGACGTAAATCCATACAAAAGAGAGGAACGTGTCGGAGGATATAATTGATGAGAGTATATATATCAGATGATCTATTTTGATACGTATATTAACATAACAGTTTAACAGACAACTAGAGCAAATCAAATAACCCATATTCATACATTCCCATTACCTTTCATTTAAAATGCAACGTTATCCTATTTGAAGAATCAATGTTTGTGCCCCCTACACTACCTTCCCGCACCCCCACACACATTTATGCCCCCTCACCCCCTCACCACCCCCACCACCAGAAGGTCAGGAGATTGAATAGCACTTGGACCATATTGTTTTTCAGTTAAAATGGTGTACATGTGTGATGTTGCTTTGCCGATCGCAGGTAATGAATGAAAATAGTTTCAGCCTGATATACACAGCCTGATAGACACATGGGTGTCTAGCCATGTTTCACAAACTTGAATTTACAAGCGGTAAACGCCTCCCATGTACACGCCCACTTCCTTCAAAACAACTAAAGCGACTCTAAGTGAAAATAAGAGATTTCTAAGCGGTTAATTATGGTTTATAGCTAGGCGTTTGCACAATAACTGGTTCGCATCTAAAAGTGGCATCATTTGCAACTCAGACTGCAATCTTATTAGCGTTTAAAAATAAACATTCACGCATCAAAAACCGCCAGACCTCTTCCATATCAACAATCGATCATGTTTTTCCCCCCAATTATACAATATTGACAATATCGACCAATTACATTCTTAGAACAGTTCAAAGCTAAAAAATATATTTTATTCCAAAGTTCCAAAGTGTTTTTTATGCGTTTGAAAAATGGTCCCAGGGAAAGTTTTCTGATAATTTTATACATGCTACTTAGAGAGGTTTAATCACATATTTCTTAATAATAAAGCATCTTTAAATCATAAAATGTGGCATGTAAATACACTCAACGTTATTCTATACAGATATATTAAAAGAATTATATATGTACTTATTATATATATTTTCTAGAACATAACTATAATCCCTAACTGTCAATTTTTTACTTTTGGTGCTTCTATTCCTGTAAAAATAAGATCAGCGATTGTTTAGGATGCTGAAACCCTTATTTTGAAGCAGACAAAATACTAACTGCAGTGTATACCTAATGTGTGTATAATCTACCGCGCGCTGGGGTTTAATAGAATATACGTTCCAAACGCTAAAATAAGCAAAAGCAAGTATGACACAATATCAAATTTAGCAAATATTTGAAATGATTAGTTACACTACATGTCAATATCATTAAAATCAGACCCTTTATCACGTTACGATACTCTACACTACTAAGGCGGAGAGTATCAAAGCGTAATTAGAATATGATTTTAATGAGACTGACGATATGTCAAATTTGGTAACACTTCATCACGTCTCTTGTGCTCGTACACACATACATTCCCACGTACAGACGTGCGGACACGGTTAAAAGAATATACCCACATATACAAAGTGTAAGGACTGTGAGGCATGCCAATACAAGCAAAGAGTAACTCACCTGAACCATTAAAGCTAGAAAAAGAAGGAACTTTCGTTTTCCCCGATCTTATCCTGTTGTAGTTAGCAAGAATAGCAGCGAATGGATTTCGTAGAATTATGATAGCCTTGGTATACGCTACACTTGGACAGTAACCGATAACCCTTTTTTTTATTGCTCTGTCGTTTACTAAATGGGTTTTTATAATGTATACGCCATCATCACCTGGGCATGCATTTTCACCCTTGAACACATCCTTCACAACGCCATCATAAATACTCCCAGTATAAATACCTAAAACAAAGAGAAGAAATTTGAAGAAAGCCGATATAAAATGAAAGGTCAAATAATAAGGTTTTATAAGAAAGTATTGTGGGGATTTTGCACGTATTTACACCGGAAAAAACATTGAGTCATACCTCAATTATAGATGTAGATTAAGGTATCAATCCAACGCCGAACACAATTGATTTGTTTATCGCTACTGGCCAGACCAGCAAAGCTTATGGGATGGCGAGTTATCCGTCGTTGGCGAGTTGTCCGTCTGTCGTCCATCCGTCGTTAACGTTTGCTTCAAACAATATCTCCTATGAAACTACACAGGAAGCATCCTTGCATTGTCCTTTCTCAGACTGATACAAATCGTCCCGATCCGTCAACAATATGGCCGCCATTACTAAGAAGCAGAAAAAACCTTTAAACGGTGTTTTCTCATAAACTACTAGGTAGAATTTGACGAATCTTTTCAGAAAACATCCTTGCATGGTTCTCTCGCAGATAAGCATCAATTGTCCCGATCCGTCAACAAATATGGCTAAAAATAGAAACATCTTTAGATGACTTTCGCATCCTTGCATGGTCCTCTCTCAGCTTTATATAAATCGTCCCGATCCATCAACAAATATGGTAGATTTTGACTCAACTTCACAGGGAGCATCCTTGCATGGTCCTCTCTCATATTTATACAAATCGTCTCAACTCGTCAACAAATATGGCCGCCGTTAATAAAAATGGAACAATCTTTTAAGGACTTCTCACGAATCAATGAACCAATTGTTTTGAAAAATTATCAAAATAATCGTCTCTTAAATCTTTCTCAGTTTTATATAAATTGTCCATACCTCAATAAATATGGCCGCCGTTACAAAAAATAGAAAACGTTTAAAACCACTCCTTCTCATGAACCATTGGCCACATCAATTTGTTGTTTTGTTTCCTCATAAAAAGTCTTGGTGCATGGGTTCAAATTTCGGTGGGGCAGACTTTTTTGTGCGAGGAGTGAGTGGGGTTGTGGTGGTGAGTGGGGGTGGGGGAGAACTTGTTCCACGTGTAATGTTAATCATTATTTGTTTTACTTATTATTTTGATCAAACTGTCATGGTCTCTTTAGCAAGTAGAGCGATACAGGCCCTAAAGGTATCTTGTTTTGTTTAACGGTCATCAACATATACTGAACCAAACAGCTAACGCACCAGTAGACAATACCTTTAATGTATGAACTTATTATATGCCGACTGGTACCGTTGGAGACAGGTAATTTGAATGTTTTTATTGACAAGATATTTGTCTCGTTCAGAATGAAATTTGTTTTGATTTATTGATTGTTATTATTGAGATATTAAAGGTATTGTCTGCTGGTGCGTTAGCTGTTTGGTTCAGTATATAATATATTATTTCAGGAAGGAAGGGCTGGAACCATACTCGTTGAATCCGGGAACACTGCCCTACTGATACTATCGAATAGATTCCTACGTTGTTTGTTATCGTTCTCAAAGGTCTGACTGATACACTGGTCCGCCCGGTTTACGTCTCCATCCGACGGACGAGGCTAAGGACTAGGCTAAGGACGAGGCTAAGTTCAGTGTCTTTCCTAAGGACACACCGAAGAAACCCAGTAGCGTCGATGAGACTCGAACCCGTAATCTCCGGATTCAGAGACAAACTTGCTATCCACTGGGCCACCGCAATAGTGGTAAAGTGAGGTAATTCCCTGATTACTGGCTCCTGGTAATTGGCTCCTTGAGGTATTTGACTCCATTTAAATCGCCAAACTTTTGCGTACAAATATAACGCAGTCGCAGTCGATTTTCTTTCTTAACGTCAAAAAATGTTTGAGGTAATTTGTCCAATATAAAGCGCCAAACTTTTGCGTCAAATTATAATGCATGGAAGTCTTAAACGTATTAAACGTCAACATATGTCGTTTCATGTTGTCTGTTGTTTGTGTTAGGTATTTGAATCTGTTGTTTGTGTTAGGTATTTGAATCTGTTGTTTGTGTTAGGTATTTGAATCTAATGTTTGTGTTAGGTATTTGAATCTGTTGTTTGTGTTATTAGGTATTTGAATCTGTTGTTTGTGTTAGGTATTTGAATCTGTTGTTTGTGTTAGGTATTTGAATCCTACAAAACATGTCACATCATTCTGTACTACTTTGCGACCTTTTTCAATAATTTCTTGTCGAAAATCTGTAAATTGGAAAGTATCATATTATTCAAGACGAGTACAATATGGAGTATCTGTTCAGTAAGGTTTTGAAGTAGCTATCCCGCCAACAACAGTCAAAGTTTACAAAATATGTTAACCGTTTCTAACCTAATGACGACAAGGTAAATATATAACTTATATATTTTGAGAATCCAAACTATGTAGACACACTATAAACGGCTTTAACCAGCCAGGCTAAACCCCAAAACAGGAGCGTTGATTTAAGAGTTACCAATTTATAATTAATTTTACGCATATTCAGTCATGAATATTTTAAGAACCCGTTAATAAATCTTAATTTTAATCGGCACATATACATTATTATATAATCTGAACACCTGGATAGAGTTTTAATAAACAGTTTTTTAGTGTAATTTTAACGTTATTTGGCGGGATGTCTTAACAGAAATAAAGTCTATAACGCAAGGCAATATTATCAGTTAATGTGTAAGCTATTATAAGTGGGTTGAATTTAATTGAAGCGCTTAATAATGACGCAACCCAATGCGTAGACACTAGGGTGAACGTGGGAGCATGTTATCCGGATTGGCTACCCAGGTAACTGACTATATATAGCATGGTATAGGTCTGTCAATGGATTAGCCCTCCCACCTTATCAGAGGGCGTGGTCGGCATTTCGGAGTGAGTTATTCAACTCAAATTCGAATGACGCGTTACTCCGAGGCTCTCCGCACACACTCTTCCAGGCAAATGTTCTCAATGAAAAAGCAATGGGCGTGAGTCCGTTTCACTACGTTTGATCTGTCTGACACGTTAGAATTGAGTCTTTCATTTCGCAATAGTTCCTACATAGGGTCTGTTAAGCAAGTCTGGGTACGATTGTCTATACATATATACTGAAAGGAAAAAGAAACGCAAGGTGTGTATTTCCGCTATATATTGCATATACTGCACACTTAATTCCATATATATTCCAAGGAAATCCCAAGATGTTTTGTAAAAAAAAAATTCAGTAAGTTAGAGAAAGGACACAACTGTGATGTTGTAGACGTTTTAATCACATTACACGTTGTAACAAGAAATTCATAAATGCTGAAGTTCCTCTTTGAAAAATTGAGCCAGTCCAGTACTGTATTTAATGTTAAGTGATTGCAACATTTAAAGCCTAAGTTTGCTCACCTGCTTGAGCCAAATGCGCATTCTGACGATAATGAAACTTTAAAGGGATAACCATTGGTATGTTCAGTTCTGTATACACCTTCTTTCTAAAAGGACAGGCCTAATGTCGCCCTGTACCATTCGATTAGCAGTAGCATATTAAACATACACTATATAGCGGAAATACGCACCCTGCGTTTCTTTTTCCTTTCAGTATAGATACATACAGGTACCCTGGGTATGCAACAGAGGGTTATCAGGTACGACAAAGAACGATTCATTATTTAAACAATCTATCACAACAACAACAACAAATTTTACAACATATGTTCATCGTGTCTAAACCCATTGACGACGAGGCACATATATAACACATATTTTGAGAATCCAAACTCTATAGATACAATACAAACGGCTTTAATCAGCCAGACCAAACAACAAAACAGGAGCGCTGAATTAAGAGTTACCAGCCCATAATTAATTTTACGCACATTCAATCACGGGTATTTTAAGAATCCGTGAAAAATCTCAACCGTCGCTGCAGCGATTAGTTATCCTAAAACAACTGTCCCAATTTTAATGAATTCAACAGAGAGGATGGGAAGGGAGTGGGGGCGAGGTTAATGGTGGGGATGAGGGGAGGGGGTGATGGCTCTTTTTCTGTAAAGTATTCTGAAATCCCTCCATTAGTTATAGACCGAACTCGAAAATTCCTACTTTGACTGCTCCGTGTTATACTTGGAGTTATTCACGACACATATCATGTACAGATTGTTAACCTGCTCTGCAGCGGTTGATGACCTTCGAAATGTTACTTTTTGCAAATCTTAAGAAAAGATAAAAACCGGTAAAAATAAGCTGATTAAAGTTTATAAAGACCTGAGCATTAAATAATTAATACCTGCCACCATATGAAACAACTCTCTGAATACTCGTCTAACAGTGTATGCCCGAACCGAATGGGATATTTACTCCCATACTACAAACACCAAGAAATGACATACATTTTAATGTAATGTTAATTTTAATATTTCTATACCCGTACAGAAAAAAAATCTCGCAGACTAAAAAAGTATAATTTGGAAAGATCAAAGAATATATTAACTGCATACGTGTAGGTATGATAATTAGAGAAATGTTGCAGTCGATTTTTCCGATTAGACACTTGCTGTGGCACATCATGCAACAGCTGATTGAATATTTACCGTGAGATTTGTAAAGAGTTTCTCACCAGGTGTTAAAAACAGTAGGTAATCGATTGGATGAGATCAATTTAAAAACTGACTATATATCGAGACGGACTTAGTTACGAAATGCAGTCGAATGTTTTCATTCTGATTGTTGGTTCCAAAAGTATTTAGGCACTCTTCAGTTTTTTGGCAAATACAACTAAAACAATAGTTATCAAATAATGTTCAGTGACCTAATGCTTATTCTTTCTGAATAATTCATTGGAAACAGTCTGGTAAAAACCAGTTTAAGCACGTATTTTTGAAGTACAAACAGATACTGTTAGAAGCTATTCTGTTTAATGAAAATCGGGTACTAACCCCGTGAATAGCTATAATAAACGGGTACTAACCCCAGAAAAACGGGTACTAACCCCGATTGACAGTAATATATGTACTTCCAAAATAACGCCTCGATTTCAGACATTATGTTGATAATGGGGATAGACAGTTAAACGGCTGACAATATAGCCTGGTACCAACCCAGCGTCTGTCTATTTAATATAGGTTATTCTTAAGAAAATAAACAATAACAATACAGAAGAGGCAATTTACTTTAATGAGATTAAAACGCTGACTTAATAGATAACGTAACTTCAATGTGATTAACGACTGACTTAATATAGTCTGGTACCAACCCAGCGTCAGTCTGCCAATTAGTATAGGCTACTTTTAGGAAAAGAAACAGTAACTAGAAAGAAGAGAAAATTAAATTTAATGTGATTACACGGCTGACTTAATATAGTCTGGTACCAACCCAGCGTCAAGCCAAACATTAAACAATCTTTAATATGATTAAGGGCTGATTTAAATATATCTTGGTACCAACCCAACGTCCAGCCGTCTATAAAATAAGTAAAATATAATCTGGTACCAACCCAGAAACCGACGTATAGAAACGGGGTTTAGTTCCGTATATACGACACATTTAATATTTCTCTTACTAATAATCTGCATAAGAAAGTGACATTTAGAGTATACAGTCAGTAAAATGTAACTACCACCTTGGCACGTGCGTTACAAATATACGAAAAATCCATCCCATATGGCAATGATTTTAAAATCTTTATCAATAATATATTGAACTAAAAACGCTATAGAAGGAATAGGTTGAGATTTTATAGCAACTGATGAAGGCCCTCGGGCTGAAAACGTTTTTGCGGCAGGATATTGTTTTCCTGGTAAAATCGTTAACCTATATACAGTGCGTATATACAGACAGAAATATACTTGCATTGTCTGTTACTTGGCTATATAAACAAAAATTGAATATAAACCTTAGTGTGCATAATGCATAACCAAATAAATTCACAAAACAGGGGCACACGTAAAACACTGTGCGTGAGACATACACCCGTGAGGAATTCCTAACTAGGCATGGGACCCTTACGAGACATTTTGAAACGTCAACTTTGGTCGGACCCTCCCCCACCCCACCCCACCCCACCAAAATGTCTCGTAAGCATGGGACCCTTACGAGACATTTTGAAACGTCAACTTTGGTCGGACCCCCTCCCCCTCTTATATAAATAAAAATTGAATATAAACCTAAGTGTGCATAATGCATAACCAAATAAATTCACACAACAGCGGCAGTAAAACACTGGGTGTGAGACATACACCCGTGAGGAATTCTCTAACTTGTCTCGTAAGCATGGGACATTTTACGAGACATTTTTAAACGTCAACTTTGGTCGGACACCCGCACCCCACCCCCCACCTCCCCCACGGTTCTATAAAGAGTGAAAAACCTTGCAAGGCATCCAGTGTTTAGTGTAAAGACTGTTCTGCATTTCTGTTTTGCTTATGCTGAGAATTGTGATGTGTGTTTCAAAGTCACCATACAAGAGGCCCAAGTGGGCCTGTAGACGCTCTACTGGTATGATGTGATTCAAAAACATAAACATGATAGAGGCCAACCCAAGAAACATGTTTCCTATATAACTCTATGTAAACTTTGGGTTTTCTTGGCGGCCATTTTATATATTTGACGAAAACAAAAAAAAAAAACACTTGATGGAGGCCAACAACAGGAACATGTATATGATATTTAACTAGAATGGAATAAGTGGTAATATGTCGTTTGATAAATGTCCTTAAAAATGACCTAAGTTTAGCCATGGTGGCCATCATGGATGACTGGAGGCCCCAAAAACACAAATCGGAGGGGGACTAGCCCAAAGATCATTGTGATTAAGTTTCATCAAAATCCTTCAAGCGGTTTCAGAGAAGAAATCATTTTTAACATTTTCCTATATAACTCTTTGTTAACTTTGAGTCGCTGTGGCGGCCATTTTGATTATTCGGCGATAACGAAAAAAACACAAACTTGATAGAGGCTACCCCAAGGAACATGTTTATGATATTTCACATGAATGGAATAAGTGGTTTCGGAGGAGATGTTGTTTGAAATTTCCTTAAATTTGACCTAATTTTAGCCATGGCGGCCATCTTGGATGACTGGCAGCCGCGAAAAAAATTCTGAGGGAGACTATCCTAAAGATCATTGTAATGAAGTTCCATCAAAATCCTTCAAGCGGTTTCAGTAAAGATGTTATTTTTAGCCTTTTCCTATATAACTCTATGTATACTTTGGATCGCCGTGGCGGCCATTTTGATTATTCGACGATAACGAAAAACACAAGCTTGATAGAGGCTAACCCAAGGAACATGTTTATGATATTTCACAAGAATGGAATAAGTGGTTTCGGAGATGTCGTTTGACATTTCCTGAAATTTGACCTAGTTTTAGACATGGTGGCCATCTTGGATGACTGGCGGCCGCGAAAAACACTATATCTGAGAGGGACTATCCCAAATATCATGGTGATTAAGTTTCATCAAAATCCTTCAAGAGATTTCAGAGAAGATCTCATTTTTAACGTTTTCCTATATAACACTATGTAAATTTTGGGTCGCCGTGGTGGCCATTTTGATTTTTCGACGATAAAGAAACACACAAACTTGATAGAGGCCATCCCAAGGAACATGTATATGATATTTCACAAGAATAGAATAAGTGGTTTTGGAGATGTCGTTTGAAATTTCCTTAAATTTTACCTAGATTTAGCCATGGTGGCCATCTTGGATGACTGGCAGCCGCAAAAAACACAAATCTGAGAGGGACTATCCCTAAGATCATTGTGATTTAAGTTTCATCAAAATCCTTCAAGCGGTTTTAGAGAAGATGTCATTTTTAATGTTTTCCTATATAACTGTATGTAAATTTTGGGTCGTAGTGGCGGCCAGTTTGATTATTCGACGATAACGAAATACACAAACTTGATAGAGGCCAACCCAAGGAACATGTTTATGGTATTTCACAATAATGGAATAAGTGTTTTCGGAGGAGATGTCGTTTGAAAATTCCTTAAATTTGACCTAGTTTTAGCCATGACGGCCATCTTGGATGACTGGCGGCCATGAAAAACAGAAATCTGAGAGGGGGCCTCTCAAGTAACATTGTGATGAAGTTTCATCAAAATCCTTCAAGCGGTTTCAGAGGAGATTTCGATTTTATAAAATTGCTAACAGATGGACAGACAGACAGACAGACAGACGACGGACGAAAAGCGAAAACCTATAAACTGGGTGGCCTTTTGCCAGTAGAGCTAAAAACTATTAAAATCATACGAAGATTCAATTCCATCCATAAAATAAATTTATGTCTCTGTTACAAAAGCGAACAACGTATTAAATTATGTCATCCCAGAGGACAACGACATTTCTTCTTTGCATTCTTACTATAAGCCGGAGTTTGCAGAGGAAGGCTGGAAAAAGATATGTCTTTTTGAACTACACTTCATGAAAACATACAATTTTGAACCAGCCACAGAAACATATGAAAATATGGTAAAACGGAAATCTGATTTCTTTAATATTTTGGAAGAGACAAACAGTGTTTCACAAACACTTTGCACACTTTCTAAAATGGAGATCTTCAATAGAATCAAACGAAGAGAAACAGCAGAAATGGACGAGGCTATTAACTTGACTTTAAATATGGACGTAGTCCAGTTGTGCTAGAACTCCAACTTATCCAAAGTTTAAGTGATTCAAATTAATCAACCGATTATTTTGTGTTGACTGCACACGCTTGTGCGATCACATTCATTCTGTTCAAATATTTCCAGGGGATCAGTTTGTGAACATTGAATGCATTAAATTACAGATATCATTAATTCAACGGTATTTATGGATATCCATAATTCATTTAAAGATATCTATAAATCTAATATAAGTTATCTATAAATGCTTGGCCATTAATGATATCTTAATATGAATAATAGATATCCATAATTCGAATAGAAAATATCTATAAACCGATTTAGATATAACTTTAAATGATTACAGATATCTATAATTAGAATATAAGATATCTATAAATAATTAATGATATCTATAATTAATATAATATGTCTTATATTCGAATTATAGATATCCTTAATTCAAGTATGGATAAATATGTATTGCCCCATAGACATCACTCATTTAAAATGAATGGGTGATATCATTTATTCAACTCGTGACATCACGCATATGTATAAGGGATAGAACTCGTGATTATAGTGGTACCACGCATTCATTTTGAATGCTTTTCAGTACAGGTTCGTGATATCACATATGCAAATGACTGATATCATTCATTTATATTACTGATTCCAAAAGGTGATGTTACACATTTGTATATGTGATATCAAAAACTAGTTTTAAAAAGTAATACCGCATCTAAAATGATAATTTTCTTTTTAGCAAGAATACTCTAATGTGTCTATCCTTATCACCATATTTAACTCTACCGTATTTGAAGATTATTTGTAATTTATATATTTTATTGAATTACCTACTCAAAATACTAGATATAATTTCAATCTATTAACAACATTAAAGATTTTAAAACGATTTGTAGGATGTGTTAAACATTCAACAGAGTAAGAGTAAAAACAGCATTATGGTTAATTTCTTGAGAGTTCCATAGTTCCATTATATTGCGTACAGGAATATACTTTTTATTTTTAATCAAATAAATTGTAGTTAAAGTTCAGATACCATTGTATGTTAATTTGTATTTCTAGAATAAAAATTGAAATAAAACAACCTAGCTAGTGTACAAATATCTTTTACAAATTTTAATTACTCATAAAACTGACCTATGTCTGTTATCTCTGTGTAATCTAATACTCCTGCTGGTCAGAGCTAGCCCAACATTTACGACTCCTTGGAGTGTAAAGCTGTTATCGTAATTTAACGCATTATTTACATTAGGGGGTTAATCAGGTCCTTAGAAAGTGGGGAAAACGTGAAAATCTGGCATAAAATGTTAGACTGTGTAGAAGGTATTAACCTTTTTGTAAAGTTTCACGAATATCGCTTCATTAACTGAACATATATAGGCCGACGACCACTTCGGTTTACCGCAGGGTGACCTACAAAGCTCTTAGAAGACTTACCAAATTAATTTCGCTGAGGACCAACCAATCAACTGTCACTCTGACCCGATTACGTTAGTGGAGAACCCGTGTCAGTACCTAGCAGCATCATACGCTTTACAGTGTTTATATTTAATTATGTTCTAGCCGTAGCGACCATTTTGGATTTTGCATGAATTTTAATTTCAGTTATAACCAACTAGACATAAGAAGTTTCCAGGACTAAACAAGTTCATGAGACATTTAAACAACGATGGCCAAATAAGTATAATACGAAGAAAACGTGCACTTCTATAACTTGCAACCAATATACATAAAATAACAACCATATTAACACGTGCTTTTTAAAAACAAAAGTATATATATTTATAAATTATAAGACACCGATATATGTTTGCAATTTTTCTGTCAAATTATGTCAATTATGATTTATATTATGCAATACATTGATGAAATAAAATATTAAAGAAACTAACCCGCCAAATAAAGGCAAAATGTCATTAAAACCCCGAGAATCAACACTTTATCCAGGTGTTCAGGTCATATTATAATGTATATGTGCCGATAAAAAGAATAGGCTTTATTCACAGGTTCTTAAAATATACGTGATTGAATATACGTGAAAGGAATTATGAGCTGGTAACTCTAAATTCGAAGCTCCAATTTTGGGGTTTGACCTGGCTGGTTAAAGCCGTTTACACTGTGTATACAAGGTTTGGATTCTCAAAATATGTAAGTTATATATATACCTCGTCGTGAGCAGGTTTGAAAACGGTGTACATCTGTTTTAAAATGTGCCTGTTGGTGGCGGGATGGCTACTTTAACACACATACACGCGCGCGCGCACACACACACGCACACACGCACGCACGCACGTACACACAAACATACACACTCGTATTATACTAATTTCTCGAATAAAAACTTTATTTGTCCATACATACCAGTTAACTGTTCCAGCAGGTGCCTCACCCACGTGTTTCCAGATCCAGGAAAACTAGCCAGAGCCACTTTCTCTGTTGGAGTTTTTGAAAATCCAATAACCGGGGCCGAACAGTTGATAGGCCAGAACAGAGTATTCTTGAACACTCCGTTGAATGATTCCAAGTCTATTCCCTGTTTTAATTCATAACCAGGTAAACACGTCTTAAACAAATTACTGAGACCTTTTTCTGTGATATTTGATAGTTGTATATGTCCTATTGCTGCTACGCACTCGTTGTTTATGTTATCAGCAGCGGGTTTTTGTATTCCAACAAACAGACCCTCCTCTAGATGGCGTGTATTTTCTTCTCTGAAATTCAAGATTTCGGGCAAACAGTACTGATATACGGTATATGCAGCGACGGTAGTAGCTATAACTAAACTAAATGCACGTATTTTTATGTAACGATGCATTGTGTATTGTTTTCAAATGTCCAGTGAAATTATCTCTTATGATTAAATGTGCCAGGCTCTCACCACACGCTCGACTATACTTAAAACCTGTTTGACTAGTAGGTCACAATTATATTGACTCCCAGTTCGATTCTTTAACACGCGGTCTTTGCTGTCGACATTCTGTACAAAAACAAAAAAGATTATTCTACAGATAATCAAATTTACAGGAAAAATATATACTAAAGGTAAAAAGAAACGCAACTTGGGAATTTCCGCTTTATAATTTCACAGACCTAATAACAAAATTGTGTTTTTTCCCTTGATGACTGCATAGTGTTCTCTCGGCCATTTATTTTGCTTTTAAATCGGAGTAATTAACTTGAACAGTCGCCAAGGCTCATCTATGTGTTTTTCCAAGTTCAGTAAAGTCAAAACGCAAATTGGTTCGATCTCTTATAATGTTATATCGCAAATCTTTACAGGATGTGGTATGTAACAATTCCTGAAGGTAACAATTCCGCTAAAGGTAACAACCGCCGCTAAAGGTAACAATTCCAACGCTAAATGTAACAACCTCCACTTAAGGTAACAATCACCTCTTCCGCTTAAGGTAACAACGCTAAGGCTAAAGGTAACAACTTTTCATGTTAACGATAAAGGTAACAACGTTTTTCAAAATGTACAGTTTCAATGAAATTTGTGTAAACAGGTTCTTGCTAGTTACTGTGGCACCTTATTCAATTTATTTTAGCTGTATACTCTGGTCAATGTAAACTGTAATGGAGTGACGTCAGAAGAGATCGAATATTGATTGTCATTGATTTGTTATTATAGAAAACCAAAACAGGTAAGTAGTTATCAACGTAACATAATCGAACGAAATGGTTTTTTAAAGAATGCACTCCTCAACCGTCAGATGTACTTGGTGCTGTTGATAAAAGCATACTAAAAGCCAGGACAGATACACAATTTGTGTTTATGTGTGTATGTGTGTGTGTGTAGCTCTAAGGTTTATAGTCCCTCAGCCATTTAACCAATAGGACATCCTAAAGGTATAGGCACAATAGAGCCTGCAGAATTCATATGTGTATGTGTAGGGATGGAAGCGGGTGGGTGGAGAAGGGTGCGGGGTATGGAGCGCAACGTTAATAAAACGTTGGTAGGCAAACATATAAAACACGTTTTACACGTGCATTCCTAAAATTCCATTCCCCTAATACTTGTTACTTATTGATGTAAATTGTCTAGACATTGTTTCGATCATACTGAGCACATATTAATGCATAGCCGTAGGAACGGGGTGGGTAGATGGAGGGCAGGCACACTTCAATAATCTGACAGGGTTGGGCCTAGTGTATGTTTCCATCCACTTCCCACCAAATATGTTGGCAATTTATATTTTAAACCAACACGTGTGATTGTGGCCGTCAGAGTATAACACTAATGAATTGACAAGGAAAGGTAGATATTGTTTTCATTAAAATATGTGACACGCAAAAACAAGGGGTGGGGGAAACTTGTCAAACATTGAATATGTTCGTTTACCCTCCCCCCACTACCCTGCCATCCCCCACCCCACAGTATCTAAAACTTCCTACGCCAATGTAATATACGGCAGCAATGATCATTCGTAAACAATAATACCTCTCACATATATGATGTATGCATACGGAGCAATTGCCGTAATTATGAGCTGCTGATCCGGTCAATATTTGCTTTTCGACTTTCGATGTAAGCCAATATCATTCAATATTAAAAAAATAAATATTCGAAGCGTTTAATGTTCAAAATGATATAGGCCACCATGTGCTCAAGGCTACTTAACGGAATAAACAGCTGTAGTTATGGCTTTTTTCAAAAACTGTGACGCTAGCCTCCCTAGTAATTATAGACCAATATCGTTACTTAGCTTTGTAGGAAAAGTTATGGAAAGGAAATGTTTAAAAATATTTATAATTGTTTTCATAAGAATATTCTCTTTTTCAAATACCAATCTGGCTTCCTACCAGGTCTCTCCACAGTTTATCAACTTATGGATATGTATCACCACATTTGCCAAGCTTTCGATGCCAAACAGTACACTTGTATAGTATTTAATGATATCTCAAGGGCTTTTGATCGCATATGGCATCTTGGCCTTCTATTTAAGCTAAAGCAAAACAGTATTAATGGTTAGCTGTTGTCTTGGCTATCAAAATATATTTTAAGTCGTACTCAGCGAGTAAGGGTCGGTACAACATCATCTGAAACTAAATATTTGAAGGCTGGGGTACCTCAACGATCGGTTTTGGGTCCTCTTCTTTTCTTAATCTATATAAATGATATTGCTGAAAATATGCTAAACAATACTCGCCTCTTTGCAGACGATAGCTCTCTCTCAATATCCACATCCAGTATTGATGATATGGAGGGTATTTTAAATCATGATCTACATATTATAGCTCAGTGGTCGAAACAGTGGCTTGTTCAATTTAATCCTAATAAAACTGAATTATTATTTTTTCTCCCTTAATCACACTGATCGCCGTCCACAACTATTGTTAAAATGACGTTCAACTCCCATTCATTGATACGCACAAGCATTTGGGTTTAATTCTTAGTTCAGATGGTAAATGGCACGAACACATTAACAGCATTGTAATATCTGCCACAAAAATTATTGGCCTAATGCGTCATCTAAAATTCAAACTGAAACGCAAAACAAAAATCAAATTTACTTATCATACATGCGCCCTATCCTAGAATATGCATCTATTGTATGGGATGGTTGTTCTGTTTACGATAGAGAAAGACTCGAAAAAGTTCAATATGAGGCTGCTCGCACCGTGACTGGACTAACGCGATCAGTATCCATCAATAACTTACTAACTGAAATTGGATGGTTATCATTATCAGTTAGACGTAAAATGCAAAAACTTACTATTGTTAATAAAGTAAATAGTGGCATAATGCCATCGTATGTTACCAATCTATTTCCTCCATTTGTTCAAGAAAACAACCCATATAACCTTAGACATGGTAATAACTACGAGACCATAGCAAGACGAACGGAAATATTTTCTAAATCATTTATTCCATCCGCTGTTACTATGTGGAACGATCTATCACCCGTAATCAGAAACTCCGAATCGCTTACTATTTTTTTTTTAAACGAAAACTTCTAAGATCTGTATTCGTTAGTCCTAAAGTTCCTATTTACCTGTTATATGACTCACGATCACTTGCTGTTCTACATGCACGGATTCGCAATTCATGCAGCAATCTTAACAACGACCTTTATATAAATCACCTAAGACTATCTCCAAGTTGCGATTGTGGGTATGAAACAGAAGATGCCGAGCTTTCATTTTTAAGTGTAATAGATTTCGAAACCAACGACATGTCCTGTTTCAATCTACTTGTCGCTTTCATCTGTTAAACTTGAACACTTTGCTTTTTGGTAGGGGACACATATCCGACGCGGAAAAAGAATTGATTTTTAATGCCTTTCAGACCTACATTAGTGAGACCAAACGTTTAAAACAATAACACATTCTAACAAATCATTTTCAAACGTAAATACTGTCCTGACTCACTGTATTGGCAACTTGTGCACTAGATCTACCTCATCTTCTTCCTTCATAACTTGCATACAGCTTACTCCTTTCCTCTTCTTACTCCTTTTCTCTTCAATCGTAATTATATTTCACAACAACGAACAAAACCTATATCAGCAAATATATATTTATCTTTAGTTTGTTTATAATTCTTTGTAAAAGCTAATATGTAACTATTTAGCCATGTACATTTCTGTAACACATTGTATTGGGAAGGGCCGTCACTAATGTTGATAGAACTTGTGACCCGACCCATTTGCTTACTTATATGGCAATAAAATATGTTTAAATCGAAACGGAATAAACAAAATGGATATATCTTGATCATTTAATAACTTTATAAAATTAATGTCAGTATCTAACAAAATAAAGTGTAGTGAAAAAACAACATATTACCTGAATAGTAGGGTGACCATGGCAAATATCGATGATTATTTTAAGGGGTAGGCGGTAACAAAAATAGAACAAAACATGTTATATATCAAAATGTTCGTCTTGGTCTAAAGTTTATCAAACAATCAGCATAAATTGGCAAAAATGAGGGCGAATCGAGTAAACAAATATTTTTGTAAAGATTTGTATGGAGCTTAATAGGAAGAAAAATGCCATAAGGTCATTACTAGTGAGTATACTCCTACATAGTTTTAGCGTTTAATACTTATTTTAACCTTTTAGAGAAATGATAATTGTCCTTAATTTCCAAAAGAAGCCAAAATCAATACTGCAAATTATTTTTAAAAAATGTGTTACAGCCCTATAATATTTCAAAATTTATTATATAATTATTTTTGTTTTTGAATCAACTTCTTAATGTTTAAAAGAGTATATATGTCTATTATATCTATAAAAAGAACCAAAATACCTTTAAATCTTTAATTACATTATTAAATAAAAAGAGAGGATAACACTGAACAAAATGTTTGCTGTATAATACATCTTGCTATGCAATGTGATATTTTAGTAAACATTTAGTTTTATGTAATCTTGTAAAGTTGTTTACTTTAATTTCAGTATGTTCTAAATTATATATAAACTACTCTAAAGTATTTCTCCTCACATGATTATTTTACCTGGGAGTATTTTACCAGAGCACCGGTAAAGTTTATGAAGAGGGAACATTCAAATGTAAACTGTAGACATAAGAATAAAGTTCCTGTTTAAACTCATTTAAATCAGAAACGTAACATCATGTTACTAAGATGTTTGAGATGAAAGAAATTGGTGTGACATGTTTTGTGATGCTCCTTCCACGTTGGACAGAATTTCAGTCCAATCTTGCATCTGACTGCTTACATGATATCAAGTGTGTATATCAGTTACTGATTTGGAAAGGATATGCTAAATGTCACTCCGTGTCAACGTCCTCCGGATATTGCGAGCAGGGAATCGATAGTAAAAGTCAAATTGGACACATCGAGGGTAAGAAACTATTTTTTTATAAACACGGGTTTATTTTCATCATTGTTCTACGAGTTACAAGAACCCAACACTATCATATCTCTGTACTGACACACCGAGTACGTTTTATAATGTTATAAACGTGTAAAAAACCCCGATAATCACCGCCCTAATCACAAAAAAGTTCGCATCGTCTGCTTTTGATGTAATGATTTTTCCTCTTTATTACACTTAATTGTCAATATTCAATATTCAATATTCTATTAGTGATACAGGCCACCTGCCAAAACACATAACATGTATATAACATATTTATCATAAATTTACACGTGGTTTGGTTGTTATACATAAATGTACAATTAACTAACAATACTATCAATACAATACTATTACTATTATATAACAGTACACACTAATCATGAATGAATTCACTTCGTTTAACGAAAGCATAGTAAAGAAACATAGCTATATGTTTTATAACACTTTCATTTTTACATGCCATGACAATATTAAACTTGTGTTTGTTAGGAAACTCATAGTACTTTTTAGGAATATATAACCATCTTAAATCATGATATAATGGGCATATCAGTAGAAAGTGATATTCGTCTTCTATAACATTATTACAATGAAAACACAAACGTCTCTCTCTAGGCATACTTACATGCCGTCCTCTCTGTATGAGTAGAGAGTGAGAGGATGTTCTAAAAGATACCATAGCTGTTCTAAATTTCTTAATATTTAACACATTTAAATAAGTTTCTACAACAAGTTCAGATTTAAAATACCTATACAAATGCAGCTTTGCATTACACACTACTTGTTCGCTCCACTTCTGTATATATTGGTCTCTGAGCCTTAACTCATATTGCTTTATAAAAACATTTTCATTGACAACACTCTGCCGTTCCCATATATATCTAAAGCCATTATGATACAAATTGTGCTTTAGTTTTGCTACCCAATTTTCATATCCATGACTATCTAAAAGAATCAACATTTCATAGCATTTTTTAACATATCTTGTGCAAGGCATTTTTTATAATTTTAAACCAATACTTTATACATCTTTTGTTGGCTGCTATATACATAGGGTATCTACTACAATCACCCATTACTGCTGCATTGCATGCATTTATAGATGCATTCATAAAACGTTTACAAGCATACATATAAACCCTTTCAATACATGCCATTTGATCAAATCCCCACAGTTCTGATCCGTAAAGAAATACCGGACTAACTTTTGAGTCAAATAGTTTAAAATATATACTGTAAGGTATCGGGGTTAGCTCACTTAATGAAGCTAGCATAGCGACTAATACACGTTTTGCCTTTATTGCCAGTGCTTTCGCCATCTGGTACATAGATAATCGACATGTAAAAAACAATCCAACATAATTATAACCACTTACAGCTTCTATCTGTTTTCCATCATAAAACCACTTCTCTGCTCTTGCTAAATGTCCACCATTTTTAAAAACAACAATTTTAGTTTTATCAGTATTCACTTTCAGCTTCCATGTATTACAATACTGATATAATAAGTCAAGTTTCTTTTGTAGACCATTTACAGTATCTGCTATCAATGCCACATCATCAGCAAACAATAGTAATAATATTTCTACAACATCAGGTGTTAACTGCACTCCATGTAACCCGCTATTACACATTTCTTCACTCAATTCATTAATAAATAATGAAAATAAAATTGGACTGAGAACACAGCCCTGTCGTAAACCTCTTGGACAATCAAAATATTCAGTACATTTTTCATTGGCTTTTACACACACTTTAACGTTTTTATATATGCTTTGTATTGATTGCAACAGTTTTCCTTTAATTCCACCTTTTCTAAGGATTGTAAACAATATACTTCTATTTACCCAATCAAAAGCTTTCATAAAATCTACAAATGCCACAAATAGTTTTTTACCCTTTTTACATAGATATTTAGAAATGATTGCTTGAAGTATAAATGCATTGTCAATTGTACAATATCCGGGGCGAAAACCAGCTTGTGATTCAGTTATTTTATCAAACACATTTGCATAAAACGTAACACGTCTTGCTAGTATACTAATATATATCTTGCTAAATGTAACTATAAGTGTAATGCCTCTATAATTATCAGGACAATTAACTGATCCCATTTTATGAAGAGGTATTAAGATGGATTCTGCCCACATATCTGGGAATTCACCATTTGCAAAGAGTCTATTAAAAAAGTTGGTCAAATATGGCAGTATAATGTCTATACTATATATGAACTGTTCTGCAATAAGTTCTCCAGATGAAGACTTGTTCTTCTTTAATCACATCACTGCAGTCAGTACCTCATTTGCCGTAATCTCTGAGTTCGAAATAACTTCGTCTATGTCATTTATATCCATGTTTTCATCATCCACATTGAGTTCAATATATCCATCCTCACCCTCATCGCCGTCGTCGAATTGGTTAAATAAGGTTTTAAAATGGTTAAACCATGTCTCGTTTTGTATGTTTGGTTTATAATTTGATTTATTGGAACCACATGCTTTGATTTTATTCCAAAATTCTTTTGAATCATTAGCTGATGCAACTATTGGATTCAATACCGATTTATTGTAACACCATTTCTTATTACTGCAAACATTTTTGAAAACATTTTTTTTGCTCTGATATATGCATTTAAATCTTCTTCCGATCTAGTAAACCGAAATTGCCTGAGACATCTATGTTTATTACGTTTAAGTTTCCGACATTCATTATCGAACCACTTTCGTGGTATTACTGGATTATTCTTCGTTCCTTTCAAGCACTTAAACTTAGAACATGCGTCGTCAAAAAAACTTTTTGAAAACCAGTTTTAATACAATTGATATTCACATCTTGGTTCACAATCATCCAATCAATATCGTCAAGTGTACCGCTAAGCACGTTATCACGCAGAATGTTTCTAAATTCCTACGCATTTTCTCTCTTAATTACGTACTTATATACAGCTCCACTACTGACCTGATCATTAACAACATGCGTAGGTAATCGAGCATTTACGCGTAAGCACAATATTATTGGAAAATGTTTGCGTCCACTTTAAAGTCAACTATACAATCAATAAGGTTTTTGGAAATAAGGTAGTAATATATAACACTACAACCGGTTTGACTTATATACGTGTACTCCCCATTCCCTCTGTCATTACCAAACCGTCCGTTTACGATATACAAGCAGTAGGTTTTACAAAGTTCAAGTAGCTCTCTTCCAAATTTGTTAGTTTTATCGTCACATGATGCTCTTTTTATACCAATATCTCCATTTAGTATATCTTCATATTCATTTAGTTCAGGAATATCTGGGTCAATGGAGGTAAAATCATCAAGTATTGCTGTTCTTGCATTGAAATCACCAGTAAGAAGAATTTTACAATATGCATAAATAGTCTGCATGTCAACTATTTCATTTTCTATAATTTGCATTCCTGCTGCTAATCCTCTATAAAATGGAGAATTTGCTGGTGGAATGTAGACACAAATGAGTATAAGGTCTGAAAACGAATTAAGAATACTCTTGTCAAATTTCAGTAATATCCCAAACTCAAAATTATTAAATATTTATTTTGCATACTGTTCAAATACATTCCGAATAAACACCATGACTCCACCCATATTTCTACCACCACGTACAGACAATTTAGCGGGACAGATAAAACATATATGATTTGGAAAAGCATGTTCAATTTCCGATTTGTCAAGCTCCCATGTCTCTATAAAAATTATAACGTCAAAGTTAGTAATGTATAACATGAAGTCAGCATCGCTCAATTTGTTTCGTAAACCTTCAATATTCCAGCAAATTATTGATATGTTGCTATTGCTATCTGATGGGCCTTGGCCTGACCGCTATAAGCTATTACCACTATCATTCGATGAAATAGATCCATTGACACTTTGGCCAGCTTCACTTTCATGCACTGTTGGATTTACATGCTGGTCTATATCCATATTAGCACTTTCCTGCGGTGGTTCAATTCTGGAAGATAACTTTTTTTTTTAAATATTTAACCTTTAATAGATATATTTTGTCCCCATGCATGACGTTTTCTGATGCATTATTGCAAACATATCGTTCTTTGTGTTATACCATCCTTGGGTGTACTGCAACTTTTTGGGACTGGACTGCAACTTGTTTCGAACAGTACTGCAACTTTCGTTCTTTTTACTAAGACAGGGATTAATGACGGCCAATAACTTATTGTATTTACAATCAAATAATAATTAATTGATTTTTCGTTAATATTATAAAGTTTGGTTGTAGGTTGTTGTTTAAATTTTTATTTTTTCATTTCAGAGATGTTGAGATTTTATCTTATTTTCAGTAGCGTTAGGTGATAAAATATGCGTTACTCGGTTTTTATCCTTAAGTTCTATAGTAAAAAAAAAATGACTACCTAAAAAGAACATAATTTTCAAGAATTGATTTTGACTACCTAAAAAGAACATAATTTTTGAATTGAGTTTAAAAGATACCTATGTTGAATGTGCTTGAAAATATGCAGGGTTTTAAAAGAATCGCGCTGTAGATACCTTCATTTTAACAGTAGACTTGGTTGAAAATCAAGGATAAAGACCGAGTTGAATTAGATAGGTCTTATTTCTAATAACTTTCACATATCCTTTTTATTCCTCCGGCATTCGAGAATGCCGAAAGGGGTATTAAGTGTTACCCCTGTCCGTCCGTCCCTTCCGTCCCTTCCGTCCGATTTGGTTTCCGCTCAATAACTTTTGAAAAAGTCCGTGTTTTTAATTAATATTAGTGTGTAGCTGTGTAATTATAAAATACAGGTCAAGTTCGATTTCGGTCAACGTTGCTCATTTTCTGCAGGAGTTGTGGCCCCTTTTCGACTTAATTTTCTGCAACAAATTGGTTTCCGCTCAATAACTTTTGAAAGGGTCCATGTTTGTAATTAATATTTGGTGTGTAGCTGTGTAATGATAAAATACAGGTCAAGTTCGATTTCGGTCAACGTTGCTTATTTTATGCAGGAGTTGTGGCCCCTTTTCGACTTAATTTTCTGCAACAAATTGGTTTCCGCTCAATAACTTTTGAAACGATCCATGTTTTGAATTCATATTTGGTGTGTCATTTTGTAATTATAAAATACAGGTCAAGTTCGATTTCGATCAACGTTGCTAATTTTATACCGGGGGCATCCGTGTCCTATGGACACATTTCTAGTTTGTAGATGGATCTGACACACTCCTCATTGGACATATCGGAGATTGCCGATGATGGTGTAAAGTTATTTCAGGGAGTACAGTATACAGGGAGGAGAAACGGATTCATAAACGCTCTAGTTTATTTATTTATGTTGTCGCGCTAAAACGCCGACATTTACTATTTTATCAATACAGGTAAATCGATCGTAAGCGCGTCTCACATTTTCAGCTAACATCTCAAAATATGCAGTTTTTTTTACAGCCTATTTATAATCACCATCAAGAAATTACCTTGTCCTCCCTGTATACTGTACTCCCTTGTTATTTATATTTAGTTACCGTAGAGTTGCGTTGAATCATCGTAGTATTACATATAAAGTGGTAAAATCCCCATCGATACATCTGAACATTAATTTATGCAAGATACAAAATAATCTATATGTGTTTGAATTGACCAAAACAACACAGAAGTTTAAAAAAAAAGTAAGAACAAAATCGGGTTTTGAGTGGCTTGGGTTGGTACATAGCTATATGTCTTTGAATGGACCAAAAACCAAAACAACACAGAAATATGTAAAAAAATAACTGGCGGTGGTGTGGGGTGCGGGGATGCATTCCCCAATATGGGTGAAACGTACCATGTTCTTAATATATGGCAATCCGCAACCTACAATTAAAATCCTATTATTCCTCCTTTGTGTTTGTAAAAAGTAGAAAAATGCATTTGAATTTGACTTTTGAACGATAATGCAAATATAAAAGTTCTCGTTAACAATAATACCCACATGATTTTGATCGTGAACGTCAACAGTGCTCTACGTGGTTGAACAAGTTGGAGTACACTTAAAATACAGTATTTTGCAAGTCTCAGTACTGCGATTAACAAGTTGCAGTACACCGGCCTCGAAAAACTTCTGTAAATTGCGCGGAATAATAAAAAGTCAAGTAACTGTCATTAGTATAGAAGTGGTGTTTATGACATACAATTACTTCGTATTGTTTAAATTTCGTGTATGAATCCCAAATTAAGCAGTTATTCTTGAAATCAGCTCGCTGATAACAAAATATGCAGTGATTAGGCCGAGTTTTCTCATGAAATTTTAAAATATACGAAATGCAATCCACATTTGGGATAGGGCAATACAATATTATAAGTGTTATCCATCTGCAAACTAATTGTTTCAGGCAGCAGATAAAGATAAATGGTAGGAAAGAGAAGAAATATTACTTTTGTTGTGTTCATGCGTCGTCCGTTTTCTTATTTACCTACTCATTTTTGTAGCAATATCCGGAGGACGTTGATACGCATTGAATGTGCCAGATCCAACAGTATGGCTGTGAGATTGATAAAGATACAGGTCCTCATGTTATGAACCAGCTGTTAACGACCATAATTACTAAGTGAGTTGGTTCTGCTTTTGTGATGATCAATATAATGATGTTAGTTCGTCAAATGAACAGCCGTGTGCATAATTATGCATAATACATACATTATACATGTATAATGTCTGATTAAAGCATAAGGCAGAAATCGATGCGTAAAATATCACATTTTTGTTTCGCCTTCGTACAGGTAACATCGATAAATGTACGGCTTCAAAATATAAAAAAAAGTACTTGCCCGGAACGGGATTTGAACCACAGCCGTTGCGCTTTTAAGTTTTGAAGGCCGTACATTTAACCACTAGACCAAGGCCCCATGTCCTACGTTATATTTGCTCGCTTAAATACCCGATTTTGACATGAGCTGGTGAACATGAAGTTACAAATAAAGACACGCCTACAAAGAAGAAATCGATTTATATAGAGGATCTGTAGCTTTAAGATAAGTTATTGGATTAGCGATACATCTCGTTGCGATATAATCACAATATATAAGTTGCTAATCCCAATCTTCAACATGCCAATATTTGGCTGCATAATTATCCATACGACTGCTAATGTCATTAATTCTCAAATCCCATTGGAATGGGAATAAGTATGAACCGCAACGACAGCATATGTGTAACTTTAATTTGAAGATGTTAATCAATCCATTTGAGTTTATATTCTACAAACAAATAAGAATATTTGTTGAAAAGGGGATCCTTTGGAAGCAAAGAACGCACCTAAGTAGTAGACATAGGCTCGTTTTTTAGCAGAGCTTATGGGATGTCGAGTTGTCAGTTGTCCGTCGTCCGTCGTCCGTCCGTCGTTAAGTTTTGTCTCGTTAAGACGATAGGGCCTTCATTTTTCATCTTATCTTTACTAAACTTTACCAGATTATTAATGTCAATAAAAGCTCGGACAAGATCGAAAACCAGCCAAATCGGACCAGTAACAGCGGAGTTATGGCCCTTGATTTAGTTAAAAATGCTATATTTTGCCTCGTTAAGACGATAGGGCATTCAATTTTTATCCGATCTTTACTAATCTTTATCAGATTGTTAATGTCGATGATAGCTCGGACATTTTCGAAAACCAGCCAGATCGGACCAGTACCAGCGGAATTATTGCCCTTGATTTAGTTAAAAATGCTATATTTTGCCTCGTTAAGACGATAGGGCCTTCATTTTTCATCCGATGAGTCCTGTTTATGAAAGATAACGATAAATACCAGTTTATTTTTTAATTTCGATAAAGTTTACCCAGTATAATAGTAAGGTAACCCACTACGTTTTACCGATGGGAATCGACGAGCTATTCTACTTGCTCCGGCGCCATGCAGCGTCTCCGTCGGCGCTGGTTAACATTTATTTATTGGTTAGCTCATATCTCAAAAACTGCTTGACATAGGCTAATGCAGTGAAACTTCATACATGTATTTGGGATGAATATATCACATGCGCCATGCAAAGTTACATAACTCTGCAACCTACATGTATTTTGACAAAGCTATGACCTTTTTTATACTTAGTCAAATTGTTTTAAATATCAGAATTAGTAACCTAATAACCTGTTTAACCACTGGACCGATTGCGATGAAACGTCAAATATGTGTTCGGTATCAATAAATAGCATGAAATATACTTCTGCAACATATTTTGGAACAGTTATGCCCCCTTTTTTACTTGGACAAAATGCGTAGTAACCTAATATATTCTTAACCACTGCACATATTTGAATGAAACTTCACACATGTATTCGGCATCAATGAAAAATATGCCACACACAATTCATTTAACACCGAAACCTATTTTTGAACAGCTATGTCCTTTTTTAACATATGCAAATTTATGTGCTTTAACAAACCTTTGATATATAATGGACTCTCCTCAGAGTCAGGTTATATAAATCCGCACATCTCAAGACTTTATTATCTATACATTTATGGATTTATACTCCTGATATATATCGGACTCTCCTCAGAGTCATGTTATATAAAACATAACATCTCCAGTGTTTATAATCTATACATAATCTATACATTTATGTTACACTCCTGATACATTTTGGACTCTTCTCCGAGTCAGGTTATATAAAACCTAGCATCTCAAGTCAATAATCTATATATTAATATATCTATACTCATGGTATATATCGGACTCTCCTCAGAGTCAGGTTATATAAAACCTAAAATATCCAGTGTTTATAATCTATACATGTATGTATATACACTGCTGATATAAATTGGACTCTTCTCATTCAGGTTCTATAAAACCTAGCATCTCAAGTCAATAATCTATATATTAATATATCTATACTCATGGTATATATCGGACTGTCCTCAGAGTCACGTTATATAAAACCTAACATCTCCATTGTCTATAATCTATACATTTATGCATATATACTCCTGATATATATCGGACTCAGAGTCAGGTTATATAAACCCATCCAACGCCAGGGACTTTAATATATACATGTATGTATCTATACTCCTGATATATATTGGACTGTCCTCAGAATCAGGTTATATAAAACATAACATCTCCCGTGTATAAACTCTATATATTTATATATCTACACTCCTGATATATATCTGACTCTGCTCAGAGGCCGGTTATACTATACTCCTGATATATATATCGGACTCTTCTCAGAGTCGGTTACATAAAACCTAACATCTATACTCTATACATTTATATATCTCTACTCGAGGGCTGGCGTGGCGCAGTCGGTAGCGCGGCGGATTTGTAACCGGAGGCCCCGGGTTCAATCCTGTGTGGTGTCACTAAGTTTCGTCGGTGTGTTCTTAGGCAAGACACTTTCCCTTAGCCTCGTCCGTCGGTGGGGACGTAATCCGGGCGGTCCCGTGTATCGGTCTATCCTCCGAGCACGTTAAATAACCATAGGAATCTATTCGCTAATAAGAGTAGGGCACGGTTCCCGGATTCCTATGCATCCTTCCCCTTTCTCTGGGGGTGGCTCTAAATAACGTATACTGTGTTGATGAGCGGGTAAACAACATTCAATTAATATCTCTGCTCCTGCTATATATCGGACTCTCCTCAGAGTCGGGTTACATAAAACCTAACAACTACAGCGTATATAATCTATACATTTATATATCTATTCTCCTGATATATATCGGACTCTTCGCAGAGCCAGGGTAAATAAAACCTATCATCGCCGTTGTCTGTAATCTATACAATTATATATCTATACTCCTGATATAAATCTGATATAAATGGGACTCTTCTCAGAGTCAGGTTATATAAATACATTTATCTTCAGGGTCTATAATCTATATACAGTTATATATCTATAGTCCTGATATATATCGGACTCTTCTCAGAGCCAGGTTACATAAAACCTAACATCTCCATTGTCTATAATCTAAACATGTATGCATATATACCCCAGATATATATCGCACTCTTCTCAGAGTCAGGTTACATAAAACCTTACAACTCCAGTGTCTATAATCTATACATTTATATATCTATACTCCTGAAATCATTAGGACTCTTATCAGTGTCCGGTTATATAAAACACAGGATCTATAATCTATACATTTATATATATATATATATATATATATATGTGTATACCCTTTTATATATCGAACTCTCTGCAGAGTCCGGTTACATAAAACCTAACATCTCCATTGTCCATAATCTATACATTTATATATCTATACTCCAGATATATATCGGACTCTTCTCAGAGTCAGGTTACATAATACCTAACAACTCCAGTGTCTATAATCTATACATTTATATATCTATACTTCTGATAGAATTAGGACTCTTGTCAGTGTCAGGTTATATAAAACCATACATCTCCGGGATCTATAATCTATACAGTTATGATATATATATATAGGACTCTTTTCAGAGTCGGGTTATATAAAACCTAACAACTCCATTATTTATAATTTACGAATTTTATGTATCTATTCTCCTGGTATATAGCGGTCTCTCCTCAGAGTCAGGGTATATAAACCGAGATCAAAAGGATCTATAATCTGTACATTTATGTTTCTATACCTTTGATATATATTGGAATAAATCGTCCCATCAACGCAATAACTCCGTAAGTGCACTTTGGTAAATTGTTCAGGAGAGACAAAAACTGTTTTTTTTTCCTTAACAATGGTACATATAAAGACACTGCCTTAGATTTAAGTGTAATATACCTTTACTATGGTCACTCTTTTATGATATTTAAATTATAACTATTTTTAAATGAGTTAATGGTAATAATTAAATCATAGTTACTTTGTGCGCTGAAAAGTTCAACGCAACAACTCCGTAAGTGCACTTACGGAGTTGTTGCACTGAAAAAAGTCAACGCAACAACTACACTTTGCTAAGTGTAATAGTCTTTAATGCTGTTTGTGAATAATTGTGGTGGTTATTATTATTAATACCTAACTTGCATTTGTAGTTGCTTATGATTTAAGTCTATATAGCTTAACATATAAATAGTTCAGCCATAAAATTAAAACATTTAGATTCAGACCTAAAATTTATGGCCATGTCGTAAAAAATGCTAAAAAATCACTGATTATTTCATGGCAATCTATACTGTAAGGGTAGTACATACAAAACTGATTCATGGCTTTTTCCAGGTATTTTAGGAAAAAGAACCTTTGTAGATGTGGGTAATTTCTGTCGTAAAAATGACCAAATTTGGGAATCTTTTCATCGATAAAATGGCCAACTGAGAATTGTTTACGTCAACATCTTGTAAGTTGCGTTGAGGTAATAGCCTAATAGGTACAATTAGGAACACTATTACATCAATAACATACTACTTATATTGATTAGTATGTAACATAAGGGATGTATCACTACATTACATGTAAAAAATACACTATTTTGCATTGGGAACGGGTCCTAGAAAAAGCCCTGTGAATCGACGTTATTGCAAGATATTTTACTGTGCCATGT
This sequence comes from Cyrtodaria siliqua, assembly GCA_037043455.1. NCBI lineage: Eukaryota > Metazoa > Mollusca > Bivalvia > Adapedonta > Hiatellidae > Cyrtodaria > Cyrtodaria siliqua. The sequence continues at coordinate 75,142 of JAWPHD010010703.1, forward strand.
TACTTGATAATCAGATATTGGCAATTATAACATCTAAAGGGGCTGGTCAATAATGAATAATCATTTTAACTCCTTATTAAATATGTAATTTTTACCTTCACTTGGTCTTTCTGAAGGGAAAAAACATCCAATTTAAAGTAAACTTCATTTTTCAAGTAGGACGAGCTACTGCTCACATGGAATTTGCAATTCACTACAAGCGTTTAAAATTGTATAAACGCTGAGAATTTGTACATCAGTTCTTAATTAAGAAATATTTCAGAAGGATTATTATTGGCATTTCAATCACTTCACTCATAGAAGCATTTTCTTTTCTTCTAAAAAACATATTCACATTTCACTCAAGAAAGGTTTTCTATAAGGTTAATCAGACACAGTTCGGCATATATATATGATTTTATAGCATGGCACTCATTACAGCTTGTACAAACTGATAAGTAATAGATAGAGTATGGTTTCATCTCATTGGTTCATTTAAACATTTCGATGGGCGTACGCCCATCGAGGTGTTTAAATTAACCAATGAGATGAAACCATACTCTATTTGTTTTGTAGCATGTCCATTTCAGCTCCCTTCCATACTCCAACTTCCAATAACTGGTATTTGTAGTACACCATTTATTCTGACAGGTGTTATTTTCAATTGAACGATTTACACCTGTGCTATTACAAAGAGAATTTTCAGTGACCATGCTACAAGCATCATTTATTATATTGCAACACGTTCACTTTATACATTTTTTAAAGTCATGATACACGATTGGAATAATATTTTTGGTACAAAGTTTACAGAAATTGGTAGGGTATCATTCCATCACATAACTTGCGATGTGAGAGTATAATAAAACCATGACAAAAATATCATAATACAGTTGAGTGTAATAAACATGAAAAATAAATAAGGTCAAATCATCACATTTTGGCCTTTTCTGTTCAGGTCAGAGTGTAATAGATTTCCGAAACTGGTAGTTCCGGGGTTACGGAAATCAGTGAAGCAGTTCTGACTGTTCAGAGAATTACAGAGAAGACTTAAGCAGCTACATTCATAAATGCGTATTTCATGTGGCATTTTTAGAGTATGTGGTAATTAGAATCTCACTTCCATGCCTATTTAATACTGAATTTACTAAAGTTATTGAGTGCAATTTTATCCATTTTGTTTAATAAATTTAATATTAGAATAGCACTCTTTTATTTATAGGTTCTGGTAGCTTTGAATGTTTACTTACACATGGCATCAGCCTTACTGTTAGGGAACACTATCATGGTCTTACTTGATGGTCATCATGTCAGTTGGATAAATTGTCCAAGTTTCTAGGGAATGTCCATTTGATGTTCATGCCATCAGTGGTAGTGTCTACGTTCTTAAATCACTGAAGTCAGTTCATTGCCAACTGAGTAACAGTATAGGTTTTATTACATGATTTGCTTGTTTGTTTGTATGGTGTTTTACATCATTTTCAACACATGTAAGGTTATATATGACGGTCAATTTTATTTTTTGGTGGTGGAAGCAGACCACCCACTTTACTGGGTAGAACCAGTACTGTACACCTCCCGCCATCCATAAGAATGGACTTTCCTCACTAACATACATGATTCGGGAAGCTTGTATGGCCAAGTCCACTGAGCAGTTTGTATTGTTGGTTGCACATTCAATGGTGGAATGAACAGAATATTACTCTGTTATACACAGAACGTTGTTATGGCATACCACAACATGGTAACAAAGTATCTATTCTTATTCTGAAATCTAAGTCAGTTTAAACTTATTTATTTTACATCGATTGTAACAAAAGCTCTATGAACTTATTTGAACCACTCTTGATGTCTTCCTGGGTAGAACCAGTACTAAGCAAATGCAGATAAAACAGTTAAAGAGTACAGTGTAACAGTCTTTATTTTGGTAGCAGCCATTGCTTCCAAAAGTATATAAACATCTCACAGGATTCTCTTTTTGCAATTATTTCATTCCAGATATATGAAATGCCATCACCTGACCCCATAGAGTAAATGGTTAAGTTAAAGTTGCTTAACTTGAGGGCGGAGTATAAACTTGATGCATAGCATCATGGGGTAGACACAACACTTGTTGCATGTCAAAACAAATACTAATATGACTTGTCTTAATGTCTGAGTAATTGGTTTATCAATAATAAATAATTTGACATCAGTTCTTAAATAGATTTTCACAATCAAGCAGTCCTCACCCTCACCTGTACAAAGTTTGATGCCACTAAACCAATTTAAATTACAATTTGTTTGTCACAGGATTAATATATTACACAGGCACAAAAGACACATGAACATTTCTTTTCTATGAGATTGGATAGCATACAGGTAGTTCTTTTCTATGAAGTAGATATTAAAAAAACACTGGTAATTATTTTCTGTTATCATACCTACCTCAAGTAAAATTGTTAAATTCCCATAAACAGACTCTGAAACATTTCCCCCTATTACCCGCTACACCATTATATGCACACAAATGAATCAAAAAGTCTTAAGCACAAAGTTGAACATGCTGAATTTCCATAGACTGACCATGAAACACTTTCAATATTGCCCGCTAAATACACTGTTGCATGCACACAAATGATGAGCTCTCGTTTAAAAAAACTCGATGTATACATATAAAATTATAATCTTTGCTTTTACTGTTGATTAAAGTGTAAAAACAATCTTTGTAATGTTTTATTTCAAAAGAATGTTTTATTTTAAAAGAATATTCAGCAGAACTAATTTTTTTTTTCAAATGTATTTTTCAGTATAATAAAATAAATATTACATTCCTGTGAGATTGAGTGAATATTTTCAACCTTCAGAAAGAAATAGTCTACCTCGGCTCCACCTTGGTTGACGTTATTTTTCTCAGGTAATATTCACCCTCACAGGAATGTAATATTCTGGATAGCATTGACATAATAAAACGGATATAATTATTTCTATTAGGATAGAATTACATCGAATAGGGAATTATATTCTATTATTCAATAAGGATAAAACCAATATCTAGTATAGTATTCTATTAGGCCAAACAAAATGAATACTCTGTTTCCGCTAACCCGACCGACCCTATTTTTTTCCGCCGACCCTACATTTTTTTTCACCGTTTTTGTAATAAAAAATAGGTTCGATCGTTTTTGCTCTTTTCTGTTCCTTTCCGCATAATATAAATCTTTCCGGTAATTAGTCGTCCCGACACTTGAAACGCATGTCAATAAAGCGTCTACCGATGCAGGTGTCCTTACGGTCATATATGTGACAATGTTTTTTGGAAAAATTCGTTGTCAGATCTGTTGAGTTCGTCCCTAATTTTAACGACATGGCAATTTACTGCTGGTTACGTTTGACAAATGCAGACATTTTCCTGGATTGAAAAAACTGTACCCAGTTAAGAATTCAAGCAGAATATTTTTTTCGGAATATCACGGTGTGCAACCCAGCGAAAATTTCGAGAAATCTGGCCCTACTTTCACTGTTTCTGGTTCCACTCATGGAAACTCAACAAACACCTCACTCGACACAATTTTAATGCCTTAATAGACGGGGAATTGAAAATGAGATATAAAACTGTGTTGCCTATTTGTCAGCCATGCAAAGATTCAGGCAAAATTCCTATCACACAGCGTCCATTTGGCAAAACTGTTAGCAAGAAAAGTCATTAAATTTAATTAGACAAACCATCTGACAGTGTTCTCCAAGACTATTTTTCCGGGTGTTTTACCCACATGAAAAGTTCTAGGGACAGGCATGCAAAGAAGGAAGCATATTTGTAGATTTGGAAAATCTCTGAGATGTGAGCTTCAAAAATGTCAGAGTATTTAAACTGTTTTTACAACATAACACAACAATCAAAATCAGAGAAGTCTCGTTTAATACAATACACTATTTTAATATTGAAATTGTATTATGTTTTTGCTATGTACCCGACATCAATTTAAAAATACCATTGTTCTAATTAAGGCTGGAGAGAACTGTCAAGTATTTACTGGATAGACAAGTTGATTTTGCTATATTAATTAAAGTCATAATAATCAAAATTGCAGTTTGGTGAAAATGTAACACATGTATGCAGTTAGTCTTTTAACTCTTGTTTAATACTCCAGTCTGGTCCCAATATCACGAAACAACTCAACTTTTCAACTCAGACTCAACTCAACTTGTCTTTGACATTACAATTCTGAGTTAATATTGTATTGGATCATTTTAATTTTGCTGGAAATCATTGTATATAGATCTTTTACTGATATTGTGAAAATCTACAGTTGCTTGGAAAACAAAGAAGAAAATGTATTTGAGTCGGATCTGAAATATTCGAGACCATCTCAAATTCATTTTCTTAAATCTTGGTAAAATAAATTATATTTATAGAGTAACAATTTGAGTACTTGAGTTAAAGTATAACAACAAACTCTACTAATTTTCCATATATTAATGTAAAAGAATTATTTGGGTTACTATTTGATAAAGACATTTTGAGTCAAGTTAAAATCTCAACTTAAGTTTATTCGTGGTACTGGGGCCTGATCTAGCTCATTTAATATTGAACTTGTTCTAGAGGTTTATATGGATTTTTTTTTAAATATTTTGATGTTTAATTTAGGGTGAAATAAAGAGACAACAAATCTTTTTTAAACTTGTTTATATTCATTTATTCAATAAAGTATGTTTTAATACAACATATATTGAAATACAATGATATTACGTAGAAAAAGTAACCTATAAAATATTTTATATCGCGTAGAAAAAAAAATAAAAAAATAAAAAAAAAGTTGTGCCTACCTACCTACCCTATCTTTTTTCAAGACGTTAGCGGAAACGAAGTATTCATTTTGTTTGGCCTTAGGAAAGATAAAACACGGGCAATCATATTTATACTGATAAAACAAAATGACAAATATTTTTGTAAATTTCTAATTAACAGTTCCGTTGTAAAGATGTTAATTGCTCAAATATAACTAAATCTTAATAATCACACTAAAATTTAATATTTTTTCTTCTTAATCTATGGTTTTAGAGTTCTCAATATCAACCTGTGTTGATCAGTGATTTAAGTTTTATTTTGGGGGCAAAATTGTAAAACATTTCCTTTTTTGTATCAATAATATATATTTATAAGCTAAATAATAAATTAAAAAAATTATGACATCATATTAATTTAGTGACATCACTGTCTTGTCATAAGTCATGATACTCAGATTAATTGAATGCAATAACTCAGTAAGCGCATTTACAGAGTTATTGTTAGTGCACTTACAGAGATTTTGCATTGAAACATTCAATGCAACAACTCCGTAGGTGCACTTATTGTTGTTGCATTGAACTTTTTCATGACTGCAGATAGTGAGTTGTGCATCTAATGAAATAAAATCCCGAAAAGTGCCAAATCAACTCTAATCTTTTGATAGAACATGTATCTCAATGTGAGAGACCCATTTATGCAAAACAGTGATTTTCTGAAAACATGTCGCTTACGGAGTTATTGCGTTGATGTCAACGTTGAGTAACTTCTGTCAATTGACCAAAACTGTCAAAAAGCCTTAAAGGTATTACATATTTAGATTTTTAGAACTTTTATTAAACAGACAGCTTATTAGCTTTTAAAATTATAACTTTATAAACAGATTAAGAAGCTTTTTAGATACTTAATTACAATAAAAGTGCAACTGTCTCATTGCCAACCAATGTCATCCTGACAGATAGAATTTAAAGAATCAAACATGCAAATGGTTGTTTAAATTTAATAGGAAAAGCTTAGTAGTTGAATAAATCGACACTGAGCCAATAAATCAATATAGAAGAATATATAAGAAGACCAATTTGTTGCTCCTATTTAAAAGTTTCAATTTAAATAAATCATTCAAATTAACTCAGTGAGCCACAGGGCTTACATTTGGTGTAAGAGAAGTGCGATATAAACTTTTTTAAGCATATCGAGTGATCGAATTGAATTGAATTGAATGTTGTTTAACGGCTCATCAACACAGTATAGGTTATTTAGAGCCGCCCCAGAGAGAGGGGAAGGATACATAGGAATCCGGGAACCTGCCCTACTCTTATTATCGAATAGATTCCTATGGTTCTTTAACGTGCTCGGAGGATAGACCGATACACGGGACCGCCCGGTTTACGTCCCCATCCGACGGAGTGATCGAACCGAGCAAGGAATTAAGTTAATGCTTTGGCATAGGTATACTTCAAGGGTCAAGCTTATTCCCTTGTTTATTTTTAAACAAATAAGCACCTGTACATACAATCATGACAGATTCACCTGATCATGAAGTAACCTTCAGGAACTATGCAGGTACTGAAGATCATGGGGACGATCTTCCTGCTGGCGATGGCTACAACTCTGATAGATCTGCTCATGGCGACTCAGATAATGAAGGAGCGGATGAACAGGTTGCTGGAAGTAGCCAGCAACAGCATAGTCCACCTAATCTGAGTTACTCACCTGAAAGACGTGTAAGAATCAGACATGAGTCGGGTGAAAGTGTGTCTGATAGTTCTGTAAGATACTATCGCAGAGGTGATAAAAGTAATAATCAGGGTCCTTATCAGCAAAGGTCTGTGTTGCATCCTTCACCCATCAGCCATAGCATCAAACCAGACACCTATGATGGATCTGAGAGTTTTGAGCAATACATTTCACAATTTCAGGATTGCTCTGAACTGTCTGGTTGGGAGTTTAAGACCAAGGTTCTTGTATTAGCAGCAAGTCTGCGAGGCCCTGCCAGAACATTCTACATGCGCCTTGATCCTTTACAACATCGCGATTACAAATCTCTTAAAAAACTATTACAAGATCGGTTTGGAAGTAGCAAACATCAGAGAAAGTGGCTTAGCAAATTAGATGCTAGAAAGCGTCAGAAAGGTGAGAGTATTGTTGCTCTTGGAGATGATCTGAGGAAATTAGCTCAAAAGGCATATGCTGATCTGCCCAGTGAAGCACAAGAGAAGCTAGCACTTAACCAGCTGTATACACTTATATCTGTAGATATGAAATGCAGATGTGTTGACAAAAACTGTAAAATGGTTACCGAGGCCATAAACGTTATTGAACGTTATGAATCCATACTAGATAAGACTCATTACCAAAATGTCAGAAAGGTTGGTGGCCCTGCTGATTTGCCGGAGGCAGAGAGCTCAAACTCTGTCATTCTGCAATTTATGCAGAAGCTTGATGCAATGCTTGAGAAACTGGAGAGCATGCAAGCAGCCACAGCTCGAGTGCCCATGCCCCCAAACGACTAGGCAAAAAAGGTTTCATTTGTGATCCTCCATATCACTTCTACAGGCAATGTCCAAACAATGACCACTCGGGCTACCAAAACCGACACACGGGTGGTATCAACCAAAGAGGCCAATAAACTAAAGGCTATGGTCAAGGTTATCCTCACCGCAATAGAACATTTGGGAATGAACAGCCTGGGAATAGGTCTGAGACACTCATTAACCTACTGCAACAGACCCAGGGAAACGAGCAGCAGTCACCTCTGCAGGTCAGGAGTCGATAGCAGTTCAAAACAACAGACCTATAAACATAAGCTAAATTCTATAGTTCATTAGACTAGGTAGAAATGTCCCCTCAAGATAATGAAAAGACAGCATTCGCCACCAGTATGGATCTTTTTCAGTTCACTGTCATGAGCTTTGGGTTGGCTAATGCTCCATCATGGAAAATGTGCTAAGAGGACTTCAATGGGAAGAATGCCTTTTATACATGGATGATAGTTTATACTGTCAACATGGGCTTTCAGAAAGTCTTGACCTAAGGTACCTTCTGTTTGCATTTGACACACTATAAATGGTAGGTCGCAGTATAAACTACAAACAGTGCTGCCTAGTTATGGCAAAGGCAAATGTCCCATTATGGACAGGTGGCGAAGCTGCCCATGTGTGTCGGGTAGAAGTCGGAGACATTGTAATGCTACCACACTCTCGCATGTGGCTATCTGTAGACATTCCACAGGTTGAACATTTGGCTGATTGTGGGTATGTTGAACCACCATTTGATGTGATGGCCAAAAATGAGATATGTATGATGCGAGGCATCATAAACATGAAGTCTACAGAAAAGGTTGTCAATGTCATTAACTTTGGTGACAATCCCGTCACATTGCATAGGAAACTGAACAATGGCAAATGTGAGTCCTTTTATGATAGTGATATGCCTTCAGGGCGTATTGCTAGAATACACAACAATACAGACACCACTTCAGCTGCTACCGTATCAGAACACCTTAGCAACCTGTATGAAAGAAGAACTTTACATCTTGATGATAACGATAAAGACAAAGTTGAGAGGCCTTCAATGGGAAGAATGCCTTTTATACATGGATGATATTATTGTTCCATGCAAAACAATCGATGATGGTATCAAACGTCTCGAGCATATTTTTGAGAGGTTGCAAGAAGCTAATCTGAAGCTCAAACCTTCCAAATGTATCTTGTTTCAGACCACTGTGAAATGTCTAGGTCACATTGTGTCTGACACTGGAATTTCAGCCGACCAGCAAAAATTGAATCTGTCCAGAATTGGAGACACCAAGAAATGCTAAAGAAATGAAAAGCTTTCTTGGGTTATGCTCCTACTACAGGCGGTTTGTTAAAGGATTTGCACAAATTGCTCGGCCTTTGCACAAAATTGCCGACAAGAGTAGCATTTTTGAATGGACAGATGAATGTGCTAAATAATTTGAAACCCTCAAGAATGCTCTAGTATCAGCACCTATCCTTGGCTACCCTATGCAGAACATACCATTCATAATAGACACAGATGCCTCTGACAAGGCAACTGGTGATGTCCTATCTCAAGTACAGAATGGTAGAGAGGTTGTAATTGCTTACTTTAGCAAAAGCATGAACAAGCCTGAGCAACAGTATTGTGTGACCAGAAAGAAACTACTTGCAGTGGTTAACGCTCTAAAATCATTTCATTCATATTTATATGGCCAACCAGTACTGCTACGCACAGATAATGCTGCAGTGAGCTGGATGCAGAACCTCAAGAAACCTACAGGTCAAGTTATTAGGTGGTTACATGAACTTGGTACCTATAACTTAAATGTACAGCATCGACCGGGGCTTCAGTATAGAAATGCTGATGCGTTGTCCCGTAGTCCATGTAGTAGGTGTCACAAGCAGCAACAAGGAAACGTCGAAGATGACAGCGACGATGATGATGATGCAGTGTATGATCTCAAAGCTGTGTTTAAACTGACTGTAACCGAAAGTAACTTATAAAGTGGAGACTCAGATCCCTCCACTAGAGCAGTTACAAGAAGTCAAATGCATGCTTCAAATTCACTGAAGCATTCACAAATTGTACTTCCAAACAGATCATCCAATGAAATAAGTGATCAGCAGCTCAAGGATCGGGACTTGAAAGTGATTATAGATGAATTGTCAGTTTCAAATGAGAAACCCCAAAAGTCACAAATCCGTGAGAAAACAATCATTGTGAAAACTTCATGGCGAATGTGGGAAAGGTTGACTGTCGAGAATGGTATTCTGTTTCGAACTTGGGTTCATGAGAAACCCATACTCACAACCAGCTTATTGTGCCCTCTCATCAGAGGATGGATGTCAGGCATTTCTGCGCATTTAGGAGCTGACAAAACCTTAGACAAGGTCAGACAGAGTTTTTACTGGCCAGGCATGAAAGAAGATATTGAACAATACTGTAAAACGTGTGATGCCTGTGCTGCACGAAAACCAGTTAAGCCAAAGCATGTCCCACTTGACATGGTGCCTGTGGTAGAGCCCATGGAGAAGTGTGCAATTGACATATTTGGGACACTTCCAAAGACAAAAGCGGGCAATCGCTATATACTTGTCATCTGCGATTGCTTCACCAAGTGGACTGAGGCTATAGCTATTCCCAATCAAGACGCAGAGACTGTAGTTCATGCCTTTATAAATGAATATGTCTGTCGCTTCGGAGTACCTATGCAAATCCATACTGACAAGGGTAGTAATTTTGAATCCAAGTTATTCTCTGAGATGTGCGATTTACTGCAGATTTACAAAACACGAACTTCTCCACTGCATTCACAATCTAATGGAAATGTGGAGAGATTTAATCGCACATTGGCTACAATGCTCTCCATGTACTGTGAGCACACTCAGAGTACTTGGGACAGGTTTCTAACTCAGGTCATGATGGCCTACAGGTCATCTTCACATGCAGGAACAGGTAAAACACCAAACAAAATGGTGTTTTGGCGAGAAATAATCTTACCCTTACAGGCATGAGTGAATCTACCACAAGTTCCATGTGTGTCATCAGAGACAGATGGAGATGAAGAGACTTATGTAGATGAGCTAAGACTTCATTTGGCTGAGGTTCATATAAATGGCTCGAAAGTCACTGAAGACGAGAGCTCTCTATATGAAACGTCATTATTATCTACATGCTAAATGGAGATCATTTACTTTTGCGCAGGCAGTTTGGTTGCATGACTCAAGTAGACGCCCTGGTGTCTGCAAGAAACCTTCCCCCTCAATGGAAAGGACCCTACTTGATTATAAAGAAAATTGATGACTTGGTCTATCTTGTGAAAATATCAGTTAAAACTCCAGCCAAAGCTGTCCATATTGACAGACTTAACCCCTATCTGGGAAGTAAACTACCCTCCTGGCTTAAGACCCTCGTTAAAGGTTTGTCCAGGAATGGGTCTGTTCACTCAAAATTAGATGATTCGCCGATGAAAACAACATCTATACTGCACTGCGATATTTAGACGTGTAGTAGATATGTGTAAGGTTGCCTACCTTGAACAAGCTTGGATTAAGTGTTGGTTGGATAAATGTGGTTCATCCGACATGAAGGCACGCGCAGATATCAAATTAAAGGCAGGCCTGCACCATAGTTATTGAGATGAGGATTGATCACCCGTACCATCAATAGCAATATTTTGCGAATGTTTTTCTTGTGTGAGTGGCAACAAGGCAAATGTCTGGTACATAACCAATATTTTTATCGGCTAGAGGCAGTGCAATGAGACAATTGCTGAGAATGATAACATGTTAATAGAACGCAAATACATAGTTCTAGACCCCTACTTGCTCTATCTTCAGGAGTCATGAAGTCCAAAGTTGGCACATATTTCACTTGCGACAACTGTCCGGCCACTTTCCAGACAAAACGTGATTTGCTAAACCACACCATCACTGCCAATCACTACAATATCCGCAACGTCTGTCGCTGGTGCGTGGAACAGACACCAAGGGAATTCATACGAGCACAAGAATTAAAATACCATGTCAAAACGCAGCACCCTCTGACATACCAGAATCTACAGCCCTCCCTACTTACAACATCCAACTGCTTTTACTTCTCGTTTCATGGCGAGGAGTATCTGAATTTATTTCGCGCTTGTTGCTAAGTGGGTAACTGGCCGCACACCCGCTGCCAGCCAGTGGTTCACTTCATGGGAGTTGGCCAAACAACAGCTGGCCATGTCTCAGAAGCGACCAGCTGGCAAATTTGAGCTAATTAGTGTTGAAATCACTCCAGCCGAAGTCAAGGCACATTTTGTGCAGGACGCTGTATGTTATATTGCCAAGCTAGACAATACTGCATGCACCGATCTTAAGGCAGTGTCTAGTCTCATTAGAAGAACGGCAGCTCTTAAGGACCTACCAGTAATACCACCAGGGTACTGGCATTTCTGTAATGATACTGAATTGCGACACGAGGCTGTACAGCTGCTAGGTGTATAATACAAATACATTAGCTGAGGCATAATGTTACCTCTTTCAAGGTGATGAAAACAGCAACACCCTCAGAGGCTCTTACTGCATTCGGAGAGGCATCCTTACCATCCTCCTCCAGTACAGATGCCTCGCTGTCGATGCCAATACTTGAACCATCTACAACCCTTGTGGAATCATCAGGGCCGGCTTCCACTGCAAAAATGTCCACTGTCTGAGCTTCCACTGTCTGAGCTTCCACTGCAAAAGTATCCACTGTCTGAGCTTCCACTGTCAGCGCTTCCACTGCAAAAGTGTCCAATGTCTGAGCTTCCACTGCAAGAGTATCCACTGTCTGAGCTTCCACTGTCTGAGCTTCCACTGCAAGAGCATCCACTGTCTGAGCTTAAATTGCAAGCACTTCCACAGCAAGAGCTCTCAGCGCTTGAGCTTTCCCAGCCTGAAGAAAAGTCGGTAATCATCACACCCACTGAGAAAGTTACTGATATCTCTCCTATTGTCAAACAGAAGCACGCAAGTGATCGAAACACCACTATACGAAACACCACTTATGTCTCCACAGATGTCTCTAGCCATAAGATCGCCAACACCGATCACATTGGGTATGGACGATAGTTCGTCAGATGTGGACGAGAGGTATTCTCCTCAACCAGTAAACCCAATACCGGAGTACATACTTCAACCCATCAAGCCTGCTCAGACCTGATCTTTTCGGCCTATTAGACCAGTCAGCATGCCTCTGACGGCTATTGATATGCAACTGGGCACAGTTAACGCAGCACCCGCTATTCAAGGCCTAGCTTTGGGTGTCTTTTCTGCGGAATGTATTCTCCTACTACCACCTGCAAGACGTGACTGGGCAAAGGTACCGGACGAGAGTATATGCCTAGTACCTGGCAAACTTCTCTGGCCTCCGAAAAACTGGAAGTCAATTTCAGCAGACAGGCGTCTTTTTTGTGGAGAATATGCCGCAATGGTTCTCACACAACATGGCCCCAGCATCCAGCCAGTTTCGTTCCAATTCCGTCACATCAAAAGTACGAGACAATTAGGGCTATTGTCAATAGGTCGAGCGACTATCCTCCTGAGGTCCAGAGACAACTGGTGACGATGTTTACCACATTACCGAAGACGTTGGCACCTGACACCCTGGAGAAGCTTAGCCATGTTCCCATTCGGAGTGTTGTCGATGTTCAAAAACGATAATTGTTTACTTTTAGTTTAAATGTATGAATAATACTATTGACAATTGTGAATACTGTTAATTGCAATTTAAGGAGGTTGGCTGGGAAAGGACGTAGTGATGAGATTTTTTTAAATTCATATTTAAAGCTTCTTTAGTATAATTTAGATTCAAAATTATCAAAAAAAGGCTAGGTCACCACGCTTTTTTCCCCACTAGACGTCATTGAAGAAGGCACATATTTCTAACTTCAAAATTTCACTAAAAAGTGTAAAAATATTGTCATTGAACATTTTCACAATTGTTTTCATAACATTACGTTTATTGAAAAACAACAATTAATTTTCGAATGCATATATACATATCTTTTAAATCATACAAAAGCAATTGTAATCCTCGTTCGTCTTTTTACTTTAAAAAGCAATCATATATGGACCGTACCCCACCCACTTTTTCTTTTACCGAAAAATTAATTCAAGATAAAAAAATATGTTCTAATGATCAACTTTTTTAAAACTTGTATATGTCAAGGTCCTATGACATGTCTTTCAAAACAAGTAAAAAAATATGTAGGTCACCAGGCTTCTAATGATTTTTTAAAAAAAAACTCTTTAAATTACACCCATTTTGGAGTTATTTTGACATTTTCAATGTAAAATACTGTACACACAATATTGACATGGAGATCGAAAATAAAATTAGCTCAGTATCTACTTTTATATATGTATTCCACTACTGAAAAACAAAAATCTGATTTATTCTATAGCAAAAGGATAAATTCTACTCAGAGCTACCCATACCCCCTATTTTGTTGACAACAAAAAATGATCACAAATGACGGAAAAAATATGAAAAAGAAAATTTGCTTAAAATTGGGTATATTACCATCTTAAATCCTACATTATATCCATATCTACTGGAATGGAAAAAATGAAACAATTCTGTTGTCAAATAAAACTATGATTTAAAAAATAAAATGTTTAGACTTGAAGATGTCAAAACTTGCCCAGCCAACATCCTTAAGATACATTTTGTATAGATAACACATGGAAAAATGTTATTATTGTGGGATATGGGTTTAATGGTTTTAAATTTGCTTTCACTTTCAATTGGGGGTTTAAGATAATGACTGTGTTTGCATAGAATGGTTATAAAGTGAACCATTCAATAGGCTTTAATAGCATATGAATTTTATCAAAACCAATGAGTAGGGAGGAGGTTAAAACAACCTGTACATTTACTGTTCTATATTGCTAAGGAATTTGAGGACTGATATTATATTCATATTATATTTTGTAATATAATTTTATAGAGTTTTGCAAACTTGAAGTTGTGTCGCTTCAGGAGAAGCGCAATATCTAAGGTGGGGGAAGTGTAAGGGCCATGGGCCTTGCCCCAGATATATTTGTCTGAATCAAATATATATCAAATGGATTGACTATTAGATGAATGTTAATGGGTATTAAGTAACCAAATATTGCCTTGTGTTAAGTTGTTTGTTCAGGTTGTTTAGCACATAATGTTTATCCATATTTGAAGGTAATTATCACAGTAAATGTATGTTATTTATTGTTTTAATCAGTTCATATCAATTCTCCCATCATTCATTTATCATCAGGTAATATCCATAATCACTGTTATTCTGGAATTACTTAGCAATTGTTAATTATTTGCACTGCACATATCGACAAAAGCTTCATGGAGGCCGCCATTTTGTACTTGTCCGGTCAGTTCAATTCAATTCATTAAAACTTCTGCCTGTATAAGGATACGCTAATCTAATGCTACTTAAACTTCTCCAAATAAAGGAATAGTATTTCAGTGTAAATTAATTGTTCTTGTTCATTTTATATTTGTTAAATGAGATCAGGGACTATTTCTTGTAATAAAATGGCGTAGTTAAATCACTATCCTGACAACCTGTATAATGTTGAATGCTGTGTTATTGCTGACCATGCAAATATTCCATGTTATGGACACATTAAAACATAATTGTAGAACTGAATTATTGTGTATTTGTTAAAGTTATTTTGCTTATATGTATTATAAATGTGAATTTGATGTGTCAGGACCGCATTGCATCCTTACAAAATATTTCAGATAAATGTCTTTCCATTGGTTGATGGTAATCCTGACGAGCAGTGATAGGCTGAATATCCTGTCGTCAGGATCAACCACTATAAATTCTGAGCTGACAAGGTGAATGTCAGCAGCACTTGCGGCAAAATTCAAAACTAGTAACTTCTGTCAAATTGACCAAAACTGTCAAAAAGCCTTAAAGGTATTACATATTTAGATTTTTAGAACTTTTATTAAACATACAGCTTATTAGCTTTTTAAATTAAAAATAATAAATAGATAAAGAAGCTTATTAGATACTTAATTACAATAAAAGTGCAACTGTATCATTGCCTGCCAATGTCATCCTGACAGATATAATTTAAAGAATAAAACATGCAACTGGTTGTTTAAATTGAATAGAAAAAGCTTAGTAGTTCAATAAATCGGCACTGAGCCAATAAATCAATATATAGAAGACCAAGTTGTTGTTCCTATTTAAAAGTTCCAATTTAAATAAATAATTCAAACTTAACTCAGTGAGCCACAGGGCTTACAATATATGTATATATATATCGATACCTTTGATATATATATATATATATATATATATAACTACTTTCGAAGGCACAGGCCGAGCACATTCGGTTGATTTGGAGTAAATAATATATATAGTCATAGCCCTGCCACTAGGACAACGCCGCGCCCTGATGAGATGGCGCATTATTGCTACTCACCAAATCTCACTGCGGAACTTTACAGGAACATTTATTTTCGTGCTGATGATATCATATCATCTTCTGTGTGTTTAAATAGTTAACATTGGCATATATATCAACTAAATTG
>JAWPHD010010704.1:0-90942 GCA_037043455.1 Cyrtodaria siliqua
CCCTTTCCCTTTCTCCTAACAACAACACCCAATCTCTCTCTCTCCAATCCAATCACAATTAAAAACACTAATCCCCCCCTCCCCCTTACACATTCCAAACTAACAATTATCTCTCCTCCCTTATCCCCATACTTTCCAAACTACCAAACTTATCTTTCCATTTACTCCCCCCCCCCCTCCAACTCCCCTCCCCTATTCACTCACACCCACCACACCTCAACCACCATCTCATTTCTTTCTTTCTGTCCTTACTTCCTTCTTCTTTCTCTCTCCCCCCCAAAAATCATTCTAACATTACCAAACCCAACTCCAAATCCCCCCCCCCCCCCACCCCTTATAATTCCCTACACCCTATCCATTACCTCCTTCAACACCCAACCCAAAATTACCCCCCTTTAAATACTCCCACCACCCCTTACCTAATCCTACAAACTACTACCCCACCAATACCACATCATACTATAACATCAACCACCATACATATCCCCACACCCCACCACTCATCCCACCCCCCTCTCATCCTCAACTACCTCTCCCCACACACATATCCTAACACCAATCTACATCAAATATCCCCATCAAACCTCCCAACCCTACCTCATAAATCACTAATAACAAATCAAATTCATTCTACTCAAACCACAATAACACCCATACACATCCACAACAAAACAATCCCCCACAACAAAAATAATAATACTATAACACATTAATCCACCACATAACACCCAACTACAACTCATACCCCATAAACCCTTACCATACACCACCACTCAATACTCCACCCTTATCAAATCCAAACCCAACTTACACACCTCACACCCAAAACCATTACCCTACCCCCAACCCTCACACAAAACAAAAGTAATAAAACCCACTCAAAACTACCAAAAACTAACATCCAACCCCTTCACTCACTCCAACCAAAACCTTACCTGCAGCACCCAAAACGATATTCATAACAACACGTAAATCGATGATATTATCCGTATCATCCTCGACGACTGCAACCAATACCAACTAAACTACTCCTATATAAAGATAAGTAAGCAAGTACGTTCACATAGTGCCGACAAACCCCTAAAAGAAGATAGTAAAAGAGTCAGAACATAATCCCTGATTGACAAAGCGAATATACGAAAAAAAATATGTTCTCCGAACACGAAACTGAAATACAGTAAAATTCCCGTACTATAAACCGTGTTTAAATATTCCCTACAACACTAAATTTACACGAACACCAGACTAACCATATCTCATAATTCGGACTTCCTGAAAGAATTTAAAATACTGATAGATATAATCATACAATAAATGATAAAACAAACACATTATTGCAGTTTTTCTTGTATTTGCAGTGTAACAATTACATGTTATATATCCGTTTTGAGGTTTAAACAAACATGCATGAACATAAAAAACATACCGAGAACGATACATCACGTACACAAGTAACACTATTTCGTGCGGTACACAAGTTCGAAAGATATTTTGGTTTTTACCGCTACCTCGATGCCTCGAAGCCACCGATAGCTCGAACATATCCCTATGGTCCCGCTGACTTCGAGCTATCGAGGTTCGACTGTATATGCAAATTATTTTATGCAAATTTATTTATGATGATGTAGACCAGGGCTTCTAAAATTTTAAAATGCAAATCGGTCCAGGTTTTTTACTGCCGTAAGAATCGCACTTTAAGTGATTTATTTTGAAAAATCACTAAAATCGCCGTACCCCACACACCATGTCAGCTGCAACGTGACCATGCATTTTTTCCGTTTAGTCATTGATATAGAGAACTATTTAAAATGTATGTTTGTATTATATTTGTATTATTTATAACTTACTTTATCACAATTTGTACATTTTAATGACTGACATCATGTCTTCACTTTACTGAATGAATAATTTTCACTCAATATTAAAATTGTTGATCATTTGAGGAATTGAACCGGAAGTGTTTAATAAACCGGGTAGGTATAAAACGCAGACTAACACCGCGCGGACTAGCGGATTATATACGATTTTACATAAATTTGAGTAATATCGTTTTTCATCAATTAGCTTAATTAATAACGACTAATGCAAACAATTTCGGTCCGACTTAAAAAAAAAACGGTGTCAGGTTTGACCACTTTCCTTAATTAATGTCATTAATATTATACTTAAAGCTATTGTAAAAAAAAAATCAAACAAACAATTAACACATCTCAGTATTTTAATTTTTTTTAATGACGCAAACAAATTTCAGTCCCAGCTTTGGCTACTTAAAAAAACAAAACCGACACAAGCAAACAGGCTAACACCTTACGACTAACGGCCGTATATCAAAGAAATTACAGACGGTAACACTCGCTTCAGTGAACCGACAGAACGCGTGATATACTTTCACTGATCACACATCAAAGGCATGCTAACTGGCTATAGACTCTTCCAGAAAACTCTCTACTATCGGTAATGGTTTAGTCCAAATTGACCAAATTGACCTACTTTCGCACAGCGAGTGACAAACAATCGTGTTATGGATCAAAGAATATTGCCGCAAGGCATATTTTAGGATATCAGGAGTGTGAAGGGCAATTGTAGATTTTTTAACGACCGATAGATAAAATATCTGGGACCGATTTTAACAGAGATTTTGAAAAGAAAAACGGTCCGGAGAAACAGATTTCGGTCTGGGAACCGATAAACCGGCGATTTTAGAAGCCCTGATGTAGACTGTTCTCATTGGACTGTGTTATGCAAATTTGAAATTTGGACTAATTTCATTGGACTGTTTTGGTGGAGCAGAGTTTGAGCACTATATAAACAGACACTGAGAGCAGTTCTAGCGCAGTGCAGTTGAATTAACATGTCACCAGTACTTAGATATCTCCGCCCTATTGTTGATGTCAGAGTATATTGACAATAGGTTATATTATATGACAATAGGTTATATTATAATACAGCTACACATGCTTTATTATATGGTTGCACATGCTATTGTTTGTCGAACTTGACTTGTATTTTATGGTGTTATACCCGTGTACCAAATATTATTTAAATCCATCAACCCTTTCATGAGTTATCGTCCGGAAACACCCGTGTAACAAAAATTATTTAAATGAGTTATCGTCCGGACACCCTTTTTTGAGCAAATTCTAAGTTGAAAAGGGGCTAAACTCCGTCAAAAATTGGTGGTTTGTAACCAAAGTCAAACTTGACTTGTATTTTATGGTGTTATACAAGTGTACCAAATATTATTTAAATCCGTCGACCCTTTCATGAGTTATCGTCCGGACACCGGTTTTTGGCAAATTATAAGTTGAAAAGGGGCCATAACTCCGTCAAAAATTGGTGGTTTGTAACCAAAGTCAAACTTGAACTGTATTTTATGGTCTTAAACCCGTGTACCAAAAATTATTTAAATCCGTCGACCCATTCATGAGTTATCGTCCGGACACAGTTTTTTTGGGCAAATTCTAAGTTGAAAAGGGGCCATAACTCTGTCAAAAATTGGTGGTTTGTAACCAAAGTCGAACTTGACTTGTTTTTTATGGTGTTATACCCTTGTACCAAATTTTATTAAATCCGTCGACCCTTTCATGAGTTATTGTCCGGACACCGTTTTTTTTGGCAATTTATAAGTTGAATAGGGGCAATAACTCCGTCAAAAATTGGTGGTTTGTAACCAAAGTCGAACTTGACCTGTATTTTATGGTCTTAAACCCGTGTACTAACAATTATTTAAATCCGTCGACACTTTTATGAGTTATCATCCGGACACCATTTTTTGCGCAAATTCTAAGTTGAAAAGGGGCCATAACTCCGTCAAAAAATGGTGGATTGTGACCAAAGTCAAACTTGACCTGTATTTTGTGATCTTAAACCCGTGTACCAAAAAATATTTAAATCCGTCGACTCTTTCATGAGTTATCGTCCGGACACCGTTTTTGGCGCAAATTCTAAGTTGAAAAGGGGCCATAACTCCGTCAAAAATTGGTGGATTGTAACCAAAGTCAAACTTGACTTTACTTTTGTGGTGTTATACCCGTGCACCAAATATTATTAAAATCCATCAACCCTTTCATGAGTTATCATCCAGAAACCAACAGACCAGTTGAAAAGGGGCCATAACTCCGTCAAAAATTGGTGGTTTGAAAGTTGAAAAGGGGCCATAACTTCGTCAAAAATTGGTGGTTTGTAACCAAAGTCGAACTTGAATTTACTTTTATGGTGTTATACCCGTGTACCAAATATTATTTAAATCCATCAACCCTTTCAAGAGTATCGTCCGGAAACCAACAGACCGACCGACCGACGGACGGACCGACGGACGAACGGACCGACAAGCTCACTCCTATATACACCCACAAACTTCGTTTGTGGGGGTATAATAATTTATTTTCAAAGATATACTACCGTCATTTTCAACACATGTGAGGTTATATATGACGATTTTTTGTGGTGGTGGCAGTGTGTCCTGTGTGCGTAATGTGTATAATTATAAGATTTACCCAGTGCTTTAAGAACTATTTAATTCACTGACTTACCGTATGCATTTTTTGACATTTATTTTGATCTTGATTTGCCAGAATTTGGTTGTCCTAAATAAAATTATCTGAAAATTTTGAAAATTTTATGAATTTTTCGATATGTCCCAAACTAAAAATAACTAGAAATTGTTATTGTCCATGGGACAAAAACGTATGGCTCCCCCACTCGCCCGAACAGACATAATTGCCGACTCTAGGTCCAGCTGTTCTTTATTGATCTGAGATCGTTTTGATATTCAATATCCCTGTGACTGTATCTACTATCTGTATCAGTAAGGCCACATAAAAAAATATGTGTGGTTCAAGGAACCCGACCGACCCTATTTTTTTAAAGGGCCGACCCTAAAACTTCTTATGCAAAAATCAAAAAAAAAATCAAAAAAAAATCAATAAATAAATCAATAAAAAAAAAATTAAAAAAAAATTAAAATTAAAAAATATTTAAAAAAAAAAAAAAAATTAAAAAAAAAAAAAATCAAAAAAGATCTAAATTAAAAAAATCAAAAATCAATAGGGGTCATCTACTGGTCATGACCAACCATCCTTCCAAGTTTGAGGACCCTAGGTCCAACCATTCTCTAGTTATTGATCGGACATAGTTTCACCGCAACCTTGACCTTTGACCTAGTGACCCCAAAATCAATAGGGTCATCTACTGGTCATGACCAACCATCCTTCCAAGTTTGAGGACCCTAGGTCCAACCATTCTCTAGTTATTGATTGGACATCGTTTCACCGCAACCTTGACCTTTGACCCCAAAATCAATAGGGTCATCTACTTGTCATGACCAACCATCCTTCCAAGTTTGAGGACCCTAGGTCCAACCTTCTCTAGTTATTGATCGGACATCGTATTAATAGTCAAGGTCGTAGTGACCTTGACCTTTGACCTAGTGACCCCTCTACTTGTCATGACTAACCGTCGTTCCAAGGTTGAGGACCCTAGGTCCAACCGTTCTTTAGATACTGATCGGACATCGTTTTGATAGTCAAGGTCACCGCGACCTTGACCTTTGACCTAGTGACCCCAAAATAAATAGGGGTCATCTACTTGTCATGACCAACCATCCTTCCAAGTTTGAGGACCGTAGGTCCAACCATTCTCTAGTTATTGATCGGACATCGTTTGTGAAACAGACAGACCTACGGCCTTGACCTAGTGACCCCAAAATCAATAGGGGTCATCTACTTGTCATGACCAACCATCCTTCCAAGTTTGAGGACCGTAGGTCCAACCATTCCCTAGTTATTGATCGGACATCGTTTTGATAGTCAATGTCACCGCAACCTTGACCTTTGACCTAGTGACCCCAAAATCAATAGGGGTCATCTACTTGTCATGACCAACCATCCTTCCAAGTTTGAGGACCGTAGGTCCAACCATTCCCTAGTTATTGATCGGACATCGTTTTGATAGTCAATGTCACCGCAACCTTGACCTTTGACCTAGTGACCCCAAAATCAATAGAGGTCATCTACTTGTCATGACCAACCATCCTTCCAAGTTTGAGGACCCTAGGTGCAACCATTCTCTAGTTGTTGATCGGACATCGTTTTGATAGTCAATGTCACCGCAACATTGACCTTTGACCTAGTGACCCCAAAATCAATAGGGGTCATCTACTTGTCATGACCAACCATCCTTCCAAGTTTGAGGACCCTAGGTCCAACTATTCTCTAGTTATTGATCGGACATCGTTTTGATAGTCAATGTCACCGCAACATTGACCTTTGACCTAGTGACCCCAAAATCAATAGGGGTCATCTACTTGTCATGACCAACCATCCTTCCAAGTTTGAGGACCCTAGGTCCAACCATTCTCTAGTTATTGATCGGACATCGTTTGTGACACAGACAGACCTTCAGACAGACAGACAGAAAGCACAAAAACAATATGGCTCCCCTACCACATTTTTTGTGGGGGAGCCATAATTATTTTCCTAAAAGTCAAGGTTGTCCCAATCTTAAAGGTGTCTGAACTTATACGGTAAATACGGTATTTCTTGAACGATTTGAATGACCCTCACTTACTGATTGATTTTGCTATTAAGATCTGTTCTGTAGTTGTTGGTCTCATTTAGCAACTGTTTGAACACCCCTTCCTCTGTCAGACCAGCCGAGAATGGCTGGAACACTTGTGACACAAAATTTCTGAAAATATAAAGAAAGAAATTGTTTATATCAATATGTCAAGTCTGAATTTTCATTTGGTTGGTTGAATGGTGTTTTACGTCAGTTTCAGCACATTTTAGGCAACATATGAGGGTCTATTTTTTAATGGCGGAGGCAGACCAGCCACTTTTTCCAGGGTAGAACCAGTACTGTATACCTCCTGCCATATTTAAGAATCGACACTTTCTAACTTACAAGTCGAGCTCTTGAATTCTCAGATATTTACATGAACTTTTTAACAGCAAACAATAAGAGATTGGAATTGAAGAATTGAATGACTTAATTGTTGTTTGAAGTTACAGCAAAACATTTTTTACATTGGCTGCTCATTCATGAACACGCACTCTCTCTCTCTGTTAATTTTTCTACAGCCCTTTCATGTTGTTGTATGGGAAGTAATACAAAGATATTAACAATCTTTGTAAAATGTAGTTATCTCCCTTTACTTTCAAACCCAAATACAGAGATATATTATCCAGAGCTGAAGCTCACTATTACAGGTTATTTAGAACAGAGGGTGAGGATACCGAGGAATTCAGGTGCATGGAGGATAGAATGCTTACAAACAAAGCAGTGGGGGTAAGTACGATACCGAGGAATTCAGGTGCATGGAGGATAGAATGCTTACAAAGAAAGCAGTGGGGCCAAGTATGATACCGAGGAATTCAGGTGCATGGAGGATAGAATGCTTACAAAGAAAGCAGTGGGGCCAAGTATGATACCGAGGAATTCAGGTGCATGGAGTATAGAATGCTTACAAACAAAACAGTGGGGTATGATACCGAGGAATTCAGGTGCATGGAGGATAGAATACTTACAAACAAAACAGTGGGGTATGATACCGAGGAATTCAGGTGCATGGAGGATAGAATACTTACAAACAAAACAGTGGGGTATGATACCGAGGAATTCAGGTGCATGGAGGATAGAATGCTTACAAACAAAACAGTGGGGTATGATACCGAGGAATTCAGGAGCATGGAGGATAGAATGCTTACAAACAAAACAGTGGGGATGTGTATGATACCGAGGAATTCAGGAGCATGGAGGATAGAATGCTTACAAACAAAACAGTGGGGTAGGATACCGAGGAATTCTGGTGCATGGAGGATAGAATGCTTACAGACAAAACAGTGGGGTATGATATCGAGGAATTCAGGTGCATGGAGGATAGAATGCTTACAAACAAAACAGTGGGGTATGATACCGAGGAATTCAGGTGCATGGAGGATAGAATGCTTACAAACAAAACAGTGGGGGTGAGTATTCAGGTGCATGGAGGATAGAATGCTTACAAACAAAACAGTGGGGTATGATACCGAGGAATTCAGGTGCATGGAGGATAAAATGCTTACGGTAAAAACAAAAGAGTGGGGTATGATACCGAGATATTCAGGAGCATGGAGGATAGAATGCTTACAAACAAAACAGGGGTGGGGGTATGATACCGAGGAATTCAGGTGCATGGAGGATAGAATGCTTACGAACAAAACAGTGGGGATGAGTATGAGACATATGAATTGTGGTTTAATGTCACATAAAGACATTATTTACGTTATTAACCCGTAACCCATTAGCACGCCTATAATAGCATTTGCGTTCATTGTTAACCCAGTTCAGCCTTCGAGTGACCGAGTAACCCGCAGGCTGATCAGTGTTTACAATGTTTGGCCGCTGATCAATCATTTTCCCCAAAACACCCCTTTGTCACATAAATGGAATGGAAGCTATCCAGCTGGCTTGCGGAATGTCGGTGGTTCTACCCAGGTGCCCGCCTGTGCACCCTGAGTCTTCCTCCGAGCCAAAAAAGCTACAAAACATCTGCAGATTGATATGTCTCTCCTAACAGTGGCTAAAACCTAAAACTGACATTATTTGCTCATGAAAATGAAGATCAAAATCGTAAGAGGAACCCATATTTCGGAATGAAATGTACTACACAGTACATAAATTTTATCCAAGTTTGGAAGTTCTACTCTATTTAGTTCCTGAGAAATAAAGTTAAACCTAACATTAAACTGACGAAATTAATGACTCGTAAAAGTCAAGGTCGTATGTAGAACAGATTACTAAGTGGCTGTACCCAATATACAAGCGTGGATTCAAGCTTGGTTGATCTAGTGCATTTAGTTCCCAGGAAACGGACTTCAAAGCAAAAACTAAATGTTAAATTAACATAGTTAATGACCGGCAAACGTCAAGGTCATCTTTGAAACCACTTTGTATAACTGAGCTATTATACCATATATATAACTAACGAGCTATGATACCATATATATAACTAATGAGCTATGATACCATATATATAACTACCATATATATAACTAATGAGCTATGATACCATATATATAACTAATGAGCTATGATACCATATATATAACTAATGAGCTATGATACCATATATATAACTAATGAGCTATGATACCATATATATAACTATGATTCAAGTGGATCAAGTGCATTTTAATCCCGAGAAACAGACCTAATTGCAGAAACTCAACATAAATTAACAAAGTTAATGACCTGTAAAAGTCAAAGTGAAGGTCATCTCTGAGTTGAACTTACTACCAATATGTAAATATAATACAAGTTTGGTTAATCTAGTGCATACAGTTCCTGTGAAACAAACTTTAATGCAAAAAACTTAATGTTAAAATGACAGAATTAAATGACCCATGGAAACCAAAGTCAAGGTCATCTCTGAACTGCTTAACTGAGCTTAACTCAGTACTCAATATATAAATATGATTAAGTTCGGTCAATGTAGTGCATACAGTTCCTGAGAAACAGAGCCTAATGCAACAACTTAAATGACCCATAAAGGTCAAGGTCTAGGTCATCAATGGAACGTCCTTGGCGTAAATGAGCTTATATAAGTATAATTCAAGTTAGGTGTTTCTAGTGCATGTAGCTCTAGAGATAGGCTGGCAAAGTCCTTATGTTTGTTAATGTTTATACTATTTCAGACAACTCAAGCTATCATCAAATAAAATAGTCTGCATTAAGTCCCCTTTGAATTATTGGCTTCAAGTGGTTGAGAGCTATTCAGAAATGATTGGGATTTTAAGATTTTTTTTTTGATTCTAATTGCAAAATATTAAAAAACAAAATAACCACTGGAACGACAGCCAGTCTACTCTAGAGACATCAACTATAATGCTGACGCATTCATCTGCGCCTTTGCCTTCACCGTTGGAAAAGTCGCGACAAAATGCAAAATCCCATACACTCCTTTTAAAATAATTTCTGAAGTTTTAGCAGCCATTTGTAGCCACTGGCTATTTTTGCTACTGCCAGCGCAAATAGACACTAGATAAGAAGACGAGCGGAGAAATTGTCATCTTTCAGTATAAACAAGACAGATTCCAATAAAATGTCCTCATTCGAGAAACCAAGCATTGGGAATTATGCAAGAGACAAAGGAAGAAAAATGCCTAATAAGAAGATCCCTACTCAATACAAGTCTTCAACTTTCTAACGACAAGCGCAAACAGATTAGTCCTATTAAAAGTTCTAACGATCTCATTTTGTGTACCATTGGTCAATATTTGATAAATACGATTGACTGAACAAATATTGTATCTGTCAAGAGGTTTGTTATCACTCCACCAAATCACTCAGATTATTAAACACAAAATTAAAATCTAACTTGTGAGTGATTTTCAACAGCTCGGCAAATACTAAAGTCCTTCAGGTTTTTCAAAGCTTACATAAGAATTACATTATCGAAGATTGATAAACTAGGAAAAACAAAAACTTACATGACAATAAAAGTATTTTTTATAGCAAGAGGAAAAGATACTAAATGACATTTGATTTGAAAGACCTTGGATTATCAAAAATGTTGACATAAAAAAAAAATTCAATAAGAATCACCCCATAAAAACCAGCCACAAGATACATGATTAATGGTGAATAACTTTAAACAAGCCTAAAATTCTACAACAATTAAGTTTTTAGGGATTTGTGGTCTTTTTTTTTCTTCTTTTTTTTTGTGTGTAATTATGTCTCAAATGACACTGTATACATTTAATTGTTTCCTCCTATGTCATCAGTGGGGTCTGGGGAGAAGGGCCTTAAAATACACTAATAATTCAATTATACACTGTCATTTTTCCATACTTTTGCACATTAATTTGTATAATAGTCTTCTTTGAAAGAGATACAGAGCATGTCAAATGATTTATTATTTAAAACTCTGACATCTTCCCTGGGGTTGGAAGGGGTGTGTGGCGAGGGGAGGGTAACAGGGGGTCAACTATTTTTTTAATTATGTCTCAAACAAACATTTTGAAGGGATTACAGTGTATAATAATTTGTTTTTCTCATGTATGTGTGTGTGTGTTGTGGTGGTGGTGGTGGTAGGTAGTGGGGGTTGTAAGGGGCATCATATCAAGGTCCAATAAACACAAAATTCAATTGCAGTGTCATTTTTCTATTATTATTATTTTTTTAAACTTGGTGAATATACAAGAATACTCCTCTGAAGATACAAAGCATATCAATTTTAGTGTTTCCACCTTAGATGTGTGCCGATGTGGGGGGAGTGGGGCTGGGTGGGGGTGAGGGTGAGGGTGGGGGGAGAGAGGTAAATTGGGTCAAATAACTGTTTTTCTTTCTCAATAAAATGAAACGATTTTTGGAATATCAGTATAATTTGCTCCAGGGTCATCATGGGACTCTGAGAATAGGGTAAAAAGTTAAAATACACAAATATCCTAAATATTTTTTATTCATTTAGTACTATTTATGATCTGAGTATCAAAGAACGATCAAAACAATTACTAAAATGGATACAGGGTTAAAGGGAATTGACCTGTGTGAAGAAAACGTGGGTATTTGCGATGGCGCGCAGTCAAATTCGTTCTAGTCTAAATATTGTATTTCCTCCACTTTTAGTAGAAGTTTCCATCAATATTCCGCCTATACTAGTGGACTAAATGGGGAATACAGACATTTAAAATACCTCCTATATGTCAGAGAAAATTACAGTTCTGAAGTTTTTAATAATAGAATAGGAAACCAGAAGCTATTACAAGATTGGCTTGCAATGATAGAAGTTCCACATTTAACTGATCCCTCCAGCAATGAAATATTTATGTACCAATTTTATTCTATCAAAATAGAATTTATGAAGCAAGCAAACAGTTTTGAAATATAAATTTCAATAAGATAAGAAACGTTTATTTTTATTGATCATTTATAAAAGAATGAGATGATGGAGTTAGTTCTGTATGTCAGTGATACAATATGTAAACTCAAAACTGTTGGGGTGGAATTTATGGGGGATAGGCTGGGGTTGCATGATTCATTTCTTTATGCTTAGGGATATGATATGGTGGGAGGTGTACAGTACTGATTCTACAAA
The DNA here is from genome assembly GCA_037043455.1 of Cyrtodaria siliqua. Classification (NCBI taxonomy): domain Eukaryota; kingdom Metazoa; phylum Mollusca; class Bivalvia; order Adapedonta; family Hiatellidae; genus Cyrtodaria; species Cyrtodaria siliqua. The sequence continues at coordinate 12,077 of JAWPHD010010704.1, forward strand.
GGAAAAGTGGGTGGTCTGCCTCCACCACAGTCATATATAACCTTGCATGTGTTGAAAATGACGTAAAACACAATACAAACAAACAAACAGTTCTTGATGCAATTTAATCATTTTTGTATTTTGTTAAAGTTTAAGTAAGTTATAGATTGGCAGAAAATGTACCAATGTTGAGATAGTTACTGGGTATGTGAATGTGACCAGCTATAATTTTCTTTTAAGGAGGTGTGTCCGTGGCAGAGTCGTTAGAGTCTCTTGCCCCTCACGGCTGTAGGTTCGAGCCCTCATGGGACCAGGAATCTTTATATGAGGAAGCTATCCAGCTGGCTTGCAGAATGTGGGGTCTTCAGGCCTCCTCCACTGGAAGCTGGAAAGTCGCCATATCACCTTAGCTGTTGGTGCGACTATAACATCCAGTTAAATTCAATTCTTTTCTGGAAAAGGCATTTAATGAGAGAAGGCAATATGGGAGTAAATAAGGCCATATACAAATCCATTATTATACACACAGACTTTAATCAATTGTTGTAAGGTCTGTTTTTATTCCTTTTGAATCTACAATAGTTCCTAATTCCTAATTAACAATGTTTTACTAATTAGAAATATTTGATCTACAACAAGCCCTAATTCCTAATTAACAATGTTTTACTTATTAGTAATATGTAATCTACAATAAGCCCTAATTCCTAATTAACAATGTTTTACTAATTAGACATATTTAATCTACAACAGTCCATAAATTCCTAATTAAAAATGTTTTACTAATTAGAAATATTTAATATACAACCGTCCCAGCTAATTCCTAATTAACAATGTTTTACTAATTAGAAATATTTAATATACAACCATCCCAGCTAATTCCTAATTAACAATGTTTTACTAATTAGAAATATTTAATATACAACCGTCCAAGCTAATTCCTAATTAACAATGTTTTACTAATTAGAAATATTTAATATACAACCGTCCCAGCTAATTCCTCATTAACAATGTTTTACTAATTAGAAATATTTAATATACAACCGTCCCTAATTCCTAATTAACTATGTTTTATTAATTAGAAATATTTAAACTACAACAGTCCATGATTCCTAATTGACAATCTTTTACTAATTAAAGAAATATTTAATTTTATCAAAACCCTAGACGCTACAATGTAAAAACTGGATTTTTTTTCCTCAAATTTAAGAAATGAATATTGTTTTAACGCATTTTAACTATACTTTTCTAATAATAATAAGTCGATTTCTAAATATAAGTAGGCTATCATAATTTAATTCCAATTATGTAAAGAGGTAATTCCAAGTAGGCTATCTATCATAATTTTATTACAATTATTTACGTAAAGACATAATTCCACTTATTGTTAAACACTTCCCCATGACCTGATAATATCACCATGGGTAAATAGCTAAATCGTGTCTGCCTACAACTTAATTCTTTAGCAGTCTGGAGCCACGGGTCTTTCGTTTGTCCCAATCATTAATGTTCATTACGAGCCTTAAAACCTTTTCGGCTAATCTAACCAAGTGCCTTTCAATGGAAACTTAATAAAGTGCTTTGCATTGTTAATGTTCCGAAAGCGAAAGATCACTGCTCCTAAATAATAAAGGAGCAGAAAAACGGCAACAATTGCACATTAATTTTGTACAACTAGACTTTGTGGTATTTACTTTGAAACTCGTAGATCTTTTTTTTTCTTTTTTTAGATATAGAATAAATTCCTAATTTATAGCAAATCCTTTGAGCCATTCTGAGGGGAATTTAAATACCATCCTGAACAGCTATAAACTACATTGATTTAATTTATAGAGGTTACATGAACATTAGAATAATTTGGAGTTTAGGCATCAAGGCTTTAAATAATCTTAAAGGGGATGAGCATAGGATTTATGTTTCTTTTGCTTTTCATCATTTTTAATTTTATACACTTACTCTATTTTAAACATCTGTTATATTTCGCGTGTTCTTTCAACCTTTATAACCATAATTATCACACAAACAAAAACTTTGTTGCTCAAAAATGTAAATTATGTTCAAGTAATAAGTCACTCTTGATAATCAATATTTGCTTACCGGTATCTTTCCTACAACAATTCCACAATGCACTGTTTAAAAATAAGTATTTTGTGTATCTGGGGGTCATTACTAACAACAGCCAAATTTTACAACAAATGTACACCGTTTCTAAACTTACTGATGGCGAGGTATATATATATATATAACTTACATAAATTATTTTGAGAATCCAGACTCTATATACACAATATAAATGACTTTAATCAGCCAAACCCAAAAACATGAGCGTCAAATTAAGAGTTACCAGCTCATAACTCATTTTAAGCATATTCAATCACGGGTATTTTAAGAACCCGTGAATAAACCTATACTTTTAATTGGCACAAATACATTATTATATGACCTGAACACCTGGATAGAGTTTTGATAAACAGATTTGTGTAGTGTAATTTTGTCCTTATTTGGTGGGTGGTCTTGAATCACCGCAACACCCTATATCATCATAATGATAATTATGGGAGAGAATATGGAGGAATCCTGGATTACGTTCTCTAACTATCAAATACGTTCTCTGGTTAATTAATATTAACGAAGGATCAGCCACAAAATGGGTTAAACTTGTTGTATTGGAAATGAAATTTACACGTAATACATTGGGAGAGCTACCTTAGAGGGAGAGAAACCTTAGAGGGAGAACCATTGGGAGAGCAACTTAGAGGCAGAGAAACCTTAGAGGGAGAACCATTGGGAGAGCAACTTAGAGGAAGAGAAACCTTAGAGGGAGAACCATTGGGACAGCAACCTTAGAGAGATGAGGAATGAAGTTTTCCATCAGATTCCTGCCATGGAGAGAACCCATGTGGGGCAGAGGTCTGCAGCACTAAGGGGCAAGGCTTTATCCACCCAGCTACTGAGAGTGCTATTGGACAAGGGAAAACATTGTCATCTAACTAGTAATTCGTCTTCATTAAATACACTAATTGGCTAATGAGTTATGTCCCCTACAAGACATTTCCCTGAGAGATGTTAAAAAAGAAACCTGATAACATTTTCATTAATTTAATTTGAGATAGATTTTTATTCTACAGACACCAATTCATTTTACTATAGGTAGTTGGTAAATGACACAAATCTACAGTTGTCATGACAACCTTATATGATGCTATCATGGTAGAGACTATTTTTCTTTATCATAGTCAAGGATGCAAATCCATTATGATTTTACCAAATGTTCTCCATTATTCTATTATGTTTGATAAATGTTCCTTTCCAAAATACAGAAATATAAAAAATGCATGCCCTTGTTTTTCTTCATCAAGGGCTGGATTGTGATGGCTATTATTAAGGGCTGGATTGTGATGGGTATTATTAAAGAAATACATGGCAATCTTGCAGGGTTTACCAAATTGAAAATAGCGCCTCAATTTATTTATCCAGTATCATTTTGACTGTAAACCTGCTTGCATATAATTAAATAAAATTCAGAGTTTTTCATTTTTTCTTTTTTATCTAACAAAGGTTTGAATATATACTTAACGCCATTAAAAGTGCAAGTTTTTTTATTTTGTGTTTATTTTTGAACTCCAAGATCGATTGTAGCATTATGTATATGTTAGAAATTATCCACATTCCCTATAAATCTGATGACCGAGCAAATTCATGTATTGAAAGAAGTAAAATCAGATTTATGTGAAATTCATGCTTCCTACCAAACTCGTGTTTTAATGGCATTACGTGGTCCGAGTATTAACTTTCATACCCCATCCAACTCCTTCTCCAAGAAGCGTAAACGGGGTTGACCTTAATTTCGGCTTAAAAGGTTTGCATATTGTAAAATTAAAACATTTAATACATGCCTACTAGACTCCGCAACCGCCTCCAAAAAGAGGTGATAATACGACGTTTCGGAGACACTTCCGATGCGGTTGCGGAGAGTAAATTGAAGCAGCAACGGTAAATGTGAATTTAATATTTTCGTTTTTTTCGGCCCTAACTCGATCTTTTTCAAAAATCGGGGAATGTGGTATGATGTAGGAATGTTTTCCCTTCCTGTTTCATGTGTTGGTTGCGAAATATATTGAAAAATGTGATCTGTAGAATTGTCATAAGTCAATTAACGAGTGTAATTTTCTCAACTGGACATGGTTTTTACTCCGTTTTTTTACTGTTTTATGAGAAATCTGCCCACGAATGAGGTCTATGACTTTGAAATCACCTATCTTTCATCGTTCAATGAAAACAATTCAATCGAATATAAATTGAAAAGAATTATGGTCATTTTTTATGAAGAGGCGGTGTCGGAGAGTAAGAGGCAGATTCGGAGAGGCAGATTCGGAGAGTAAGAGGCGGTTTCGGAGACAATATATCTATACTGATTTTAACTGATAAGTAATGTATCAATACAATTGTTTATGATGAATTATTTGTGCAAATACTTGTTACTGGTCCTACCCATCATTGAACAATAAGTCTTAGTCGCTACTAAATTTACCGAATCTTCCGTAAAATGCACGATGCAACCTACAGTTGATCTGATCCGAAATCGCTTAATAGATGCAAATGAATTCTAAATAAATGATAAGCACATTCATTTAGTACAATCCTCTATCAATAATAGTACTTATAAAGTTTAACATCCTAACAATTATTTACCGAGGACCAGATTCCCAGAAATATATGTCTAGCTAAAAGGTCAGCAACAATGTGCATCTATCGTCAAGTATAGAATGTTAGGCATGAAATGGAACAAATTTTTTTTGATTTGCCAAATTACACAGTAACTACAATTTATGTATAAATGTATACCAAACTGCATTGTATGTATTACATAAATGTGTAATTCAAACTAAAGTAGAAATCTATTAACTTTAAACAAAAAACATTTTATAAAATAACTACATTTTCTGTCAATTGTCAAAAAGGTGTAATGCCATTCTATACATACACCGGCTACGTCACAACTGACGATAGGCCTCTATACTAAGACGCATTACCGAGAAAAATATGGCTTTTGTCTACATACGCATACGCATATCCACCAACGGATTACTTTATATTTCAATAAATTGTTTATAAATCATTTTGTAACAAATTATTTGTTTGTACAAACACAGGAGTTCATAGTTTAATAAGTAAAACCTAATGCTTTTATTTACCATCATTTTACCTTCTAAACATAACGCTTTCTCTTTCATGACTTTTGAAGTACTTTCATTTTCGATTTATAAATAGGCATAATAAATAATCTTATTTTGCTGTTTAAATTGTCTGATTTTCGTAAATAATGACTGATATTCTGCAGTCTCCCTACTTTGTATGATATAATATTGAAATTCTAACCTAGTATCATTTTTTTCTTTAAAACGAAATGATACACTGTTGTAAATTTTAAACAATATCAGAAAAAATGACTTTTAAAATATTCTCATCTTTCAAGCTCGTTCCAGAATTTTCCTCGATAAAACATAATTAATACTGGAAACAACGAAGACATCTGAAAACTATAGGAAACAGTTTTATAAGTGTGTTCTTTAGAGGTATATTATATGTATAATGCAACTTTTGTTCAGCCTCCAAACCCAACCGGGCTTCCTCGTCTATCTCCGTAAGAACAGACTAAGGTCTAAAAAGGACCATGACTACACCAAGTGTGATTTGACTTGTGATACGGAAGATATATTCTTGGACGAAACAGTAACAACGGCATTTATTGAAACGTATTGAATTCTACAATTTTCACAATAATTGCAAGCGTTTACATATTATTTATTTATGTCTCCGAAACCGCCTCTTACTCTCCGAATCCGCCTCTTACTCTCCAACACCGCCTCTTCAAAAAAAATGACCAAAATTATTTTCAATTTATATTCGATTGAATTTTTTTCATTGAACAATGAAAGATAGGTGATGTCAAAGTCATAGACCTCATTCGTGGGCAGATTTCTCATAAAACAGCAGGAAAACGGAGTAAAAACCATGTCCAGTTGAGAAAATTACACTCGTCGATTGACTTACGACAATTCTACAGACCACATTTTTCAATATATTTCGCAACCAACACATGAAACAGGAAGGGAAAACATTCCTACATCGTACCACATTCCCCGATTTTTGAAAAAGATCGAGTTAGGGCCGAAGAAAACGAAGATATTAAATTCACACTTACCGTTGCTGCTTCAGTTTACTCTCCGCAACCGCATCGGAAGTGTCTCCGAAACGTCGTATTATCACCTCTTTTTGGAGGCGGTTGCGGAGTCTAGTAGGCGTGTAATAGGTAATTTGAGAAAGGTTATCGATTTTTTCAGTAAAAAATGTTTTTAAACATGTTTTATTGTCGAAATATTCGTTATAAAATCATGCTAATATAAGCTTTCCCATCACCCCATATAATTAAGGCAGGACCACGTAATGGGCGTTGCGTATATTATTGGTGCAATATTATCAACAGTTAGTAATATGTAAAAATTTGCTTTATACTGTTCTTATAATTAATACAAATGCAAGTTATGTAGAAAAACTAACGTTTTAGTCCTTACCATAAAAAATATGGCGTATTTCCTTTTCTCCTTATATACAGGTTCAACATTGCTGTCCATCTTTTTTAAATGTCATTTATTTGTGTCAAACAGCTGAAAAAAAGGCCTTTTTTCTTTACTTGCAAGCAATTTACGAGGGGCGCTTGACTGTTATTCAATACCTCATTCACAACATCTCGTTCACTTCTTCGAAGCATATGATCTCGAAGAATGATGTGATTGGTCAAGTTTGCACGATTGTCAGTACCTCTAACTTCAATAAGGAGTATTGAGTATGACTGGGCGCACTCACACTTTCTAAGCTATTCAAGTGTGTATGTGGGAATTTGGTTCTCAATATTTATCCGTGATTATTTAATGCGTTTTTGTATGCATATATTTTATTTTTAAAATGTTTTTAATAAAAAAATATGCGTAATTACAAGGATGCATGTCTTATCTGGAGTACTGCTCCAATAAGTAAAGGTTGAATGGTACATTACAGATTCAGTTCCCGAAGTACATATCTGAATTACCTTGTAGGCCAACAATCCTTCTACAAAATTAATGTTCTTTTGTTGAATGGTACACTACAGTTTCCAAGTTCTGTTCAGCACTGTGTAGGACAATATCCTATTACTAGTATGGATTAAATGTACAATCTGTATTCCAATTTCAACATCTTGAGTACCTTGCAGAACATTTGCGTACCCAGGGCACATACTAAATCTATAGTGCCTTGTATGATATTGGTATACCCAGGGTACATAGCTGGAGTACATTGTAGAACATTGTATACCCAGGGTACATAATTATCTGGTGTGCCTTGTATGACATTGGTATACCCAGGGTACACATAGTACATACCTCATAGGATACATTGTATACCCAGGGTACATACCAAATCTACAGTACCTTGTAGGACATTGGGGTTCCCAAGTTACATATCTGGAGTACTTTGTAGGATAATTGTATACCAGGGTACATATCTAGAGTACCTTGTAGGACAATAGTGTATACCCAAGGTACATACATAATCTATAGTACCTTGTATGCCATTGGTATACCCAGATTACATATCTGGAGTACCTTGTAGGTAATTGGTATACCCAGGGTACATATCTCGAGTACCTTGTAGGACACTGGTATATCTGGAGTACATTGGTATACCCAGGGTACATAACTGGAGTACCTTGTAGTACTACAATCCCTTCAGCTCTAAAGGTTGAAGTCAGTACATTCACACAGTTCAGTTGCAATTATGTTATTATTCAAAGATACAAACTTTCTGGAGAATAGCATCCCTCCTTAATACACAAGATAACACTAAACACCTTTAATTGGCAAATAATTGACTTTTAACTTAATAATGAAGACAGAGACAGATAAAGGTCAAGTGTATGGGTTTGTCACTTTATTATAGCTGTCAGTTCAACATTTTTAAAAGAATTGAGAAAGGATGGCCAATATTTAGTAAATGGTGGACATTATGGGAGAAGGAAAGCAGGAAACAAACGTATAGTTTAACTACTTTTTACAAACAGCCTTAATATAATCTACTCTGCACTTTATATTGTTTTATAGGATTTAACAATTTCCATTGATCCTTTTAATATATAGTAACAAATTAAGCAACACACTGATTTAATTTCATAACGGTAAATCAATTTATATTTTGGCATCTTTGGATCATTTAAAGGTTTACTTCTTTCAAAAGATTGAATTGTTTAATGGCTCATCAACCCAATTTTTATTTCGATTCCCGCCAGAATGATGGACAGGATACACAGGAATCTGGAAACTGTACACTACTCTTACCATCGATTCCCCCGAGAATGATGGGAAGGATACACAGGAATCTGGAAACTGTACACTACTCTTACCATCGATTCCCCCCAGAATGATGGGAAGGATACACAGGAATCTGGAAACTGTACACTACTCTTACCATCGATTCACCCCAGAATGATGGGAAGGATACACAGGAATCTGGAAACTGTACACTACTCTTACCATCAAATAGGCTGCTATTTTGATACTTACAAGGAACCTCCCGGTTTACGGCCCATTCCCCGAGGGCCCATTCCCAAGGCTAAGAGGAATGTCTTTCCTAAGAGCTCAATAAAAGTAACCCAGGGGCACCAGTGAGGTTCCAATCCATGATCCCAGCATTCACAGTGGAACATTGCAATCCACTAGGTCACTGAACCCACTGTTGACATTTCTTGACAACATTATAACTGCGCTCAGCATTGCTTAATCATTTACAAAACATAAAATCAGTGTTGAAAACAAATCCCTACAGCTATGTATGTTATTGCTAATGTATTCGATCCATAACATTTTCTTTTTCCTTCTGGCAAAGTAAAAAAAAATATCAGAATTTATTTTGAATACATTTTATTGCGCTTCCCTCCCTCCCTGCCCCTGGGCCAAAGTTTGCAACAATAAATCAGCTAAATCTGATATGTCAATTGTTTATGATAGGGCAAGTGTGCCATGCTCAAATCCAGACTCAGTGGAGTCACCATTGTGATGTCCTGCATAATCATATCCTAGTTAACAATTTTATGATGAGGTAAAATACGAATTAAGTTTACTTCCTATCTTTCATTGTATTCAACTAGTTATTTGCATTTAAGTCACCAAGACAGAATCTTAGACAATACTGTTTGCAAGTGATTCAAAAATGTTAAAACGCAAAAAAAAACAGGAGGTCAATGACCTTGAAGCTCTACTGATAAGTTTTTGATAGCTAGATGAGCATTCCTGTGAAGTTTCATGAAAATCTGTCAAGTAGTTTCAGAGGAGTAGTCGCTACAAGTTTTCATTATATAACTCTATGTAAACAAAGATGGCCGCTGGCGGCCACGTTTAACGTCAAATCAAAATCATTTTTGACAAGGATCAACATCATGTCATACTGATCATTTTAGAAAAAGTCCCATATCAATATCACTTATAGTTTTGAAGAGCGGCCATCTTGAATTTCCAGCCGACCTGAAATTTTGCTAGGATCAATTAGACATCAAGAGCAACATTCCTGTGAAGTTTCATGAAAATCTGTCGTGTAGTTACAGAGGAACATTCGCTACAAGTTTTTACTAGATAACTCTATGTAAACAAAGATGGCCGCTGACAGCCATGTTTAACATCGAATCAAAATGATTTTCGACAAGGACCAACATCATGTCATGCTGATCATTTAAGAAAAAGTCCCATATCAATATCACTTATAGTTTTCAAGAAGTAGTCGCTACAAATTGTTTTTTGAAAATCTATTTTTAGCCGTGGTGGCCATCTTGAATTTTCAGCCGACCTGAAGTTTTGCTAGGATCAAGAGCAACATTCGTGTGAAGTTTCATGAAAATCCGTCAAGTAGTTTCAGAGGAGTAGTCGCTACAAGTTTTCATTATTTAACTATGTAAACAAAGATGGCCGCTGGCGGCCATGTTTAACCAAAATAATTTTTGACAAGGATCAACATCATGTCATACTGATCATTTTAGGAAAAGACGCATATCAATATCACATATAGGTTTACCACCACCAATTACATGTAAACCTCCGAGGTGTAGTCGAATGTAGTTCCTATAATAAAAAGTAATCCCTCCTTTTTCGATGGAAACGGGCATTATAAGTAGGGGGAAACTGCCCATTTCTATTCGACTTTGTGGTGATATGTATAAGAAGCGTATTAATAGGTTTTACTGGATCACTGATGAACATTTTCGAAATTTCGACTCTATGCTTACACTTTGTGAGCAATGAAAACAGTCGATCAATAAAAACAGCTGTACCCTTGACCTGTTTAGTAAACAAAGAAGAACTTTCTTACATGTCTTGTGACCCCACGTTTTCTGGTGATTTTTCAAGTGGAGAAATAGTTTTCTATATGAACATTACACTGCTGCATTATCCATACTTGAGTTGAATTTGCAGCAAATCATTAATATGTGACACTTTAACATTGGTGTCTATGGGGAAAATAATTAGTGCTTTCATACCTATAGTTTTCAAGAAGTAGTAGCTACAATCTTGTTTTTGAAGATTTATTTTTAGCCATGGCGGCCATCTTGAATTTCCGGCCGACCTGAAATTTTGCTAGGATCAATTAGACATCAAGAGAAACATTCCTGTGAAGTTTCATGAAAATCCGTCAAGTAGTTTCAGAGGAGTAGTCGCTACAAGTTTTCATTATATAACTCTATGTAAACAAAGATGGCCGCTGGCGGCCATGTTTAATGTCGCATCAAAATAATTTTCGACAAGGATCAACATCATTCCATACTGATCATTTTAGAAGAAGTCCCATATCAATATCACTTATAGTTTTCAAGAAGTACTCGCTACAAACTTGTTTTTGAAAATCTAATTTTAGCTGTGGCGGCCATCTTGAATTTCCGACCAACCTGAAATGTTGCTAGGATCATTTAGACATCCAGAGGAACATTCCTGTTAAGTTTCATGGAAATCCGTCGAATAGTTTCAGAGGAGTAGTCGCTACAAGTTTTTACTAAATAACTCTATGTAAAAAAAGATGGCCGCTGGCGGCCATGTTTAACGTCGAATCAAAACGATTTTCGACAACGACCAACATCAAGTCATGCTGATCATTTTAGAAAAAAGTCCCATATCAACATCACTTATAGTTGTCAAGAAGTAGTCGCTACAAACTTGTTTTTTAAAAATCTATTTTTAGATTTTGCGGCCATCTTGAATTTCACATCAACATGAATTTTTGCTAGGATCAACTAGACTTCATGGGCAACATTTCTGTATAGTTTCATGAAAATCCGTTCAGTAGTTTCAGAGGAGTAGTCGCTACAAAAAAAAAGTTTACCGACGGACAAACGGACGGACGACGGACACCGCATCACGGCATAAGCTCTGCTGATCTCTGATCAGTAGAGCTAAAAAAAAACCACTATTATTTAACCTTATAACAACTATTAAAACACATGCAAAAAAGTAGTCGAATTATTTATAATTATGAATGGAAAAGGATATCTTTCCAATTTATTTTAGGAAACAGAGAAGTTTTAATCTTTTTTTATAGAGATGAACCCCTCTGTAGTTATAATTATTCTAAAATATACTCAGTTGCAAAAGGAACTGGACACTTTGAACATTTTACTTTACACCCTATCCTCTTTATCAAGCGACAGTCCCTTAATGATTCGACCTATTGAAAAACAAATGACAACATGATATTGGCAATGAAATGATAAAAACTTTGATACCAAACATGGCATATTCATTTTGGAATTTGTCGATTTAATTCTAAAAACAATTTATACAATTAAGTCTAAACAAAACTCAGTGTCCACTTTCTTTTGCAACTGAGTATAGTTTTGTATTACTAATAAAACTGTCAGGGGTTAATTTAAGAAACAAACAGCAATGTTGTTTGCTTTGTTTTAAACTCTCCACATCCATTTTTCTACATAATATGCGTATTTCAAATAATATTTAAAAAGTTCTAAGCAATTTGTTTTTGCATATTACACTATGTTGAATTTATAATATTTAAACATATACTCAGTTGCAAAAGAAAGTGGAAGAGTTTAAAATAAAACAAACAACATTGCTGTTTGTTTCTTAAATTAACCCCTGACAGTTTTATTAGTAGTACAAAACTATACTCAGTTGCAAAAGAAAGTGGACACTGAGTTTTGTTTAGATTTAATTGTATAAATTGTTTTTAGAATTAAATCGACAAATTTCAAAATGAATATGCCATGTTTGGTACCAAAGTGTTTATCATTCCATTGTCAATATCATGTTGTCATTTGTTTTTCAATAGGTCAAATCATTAAGGGACTGTCGCTTGATAAAGAGGATAGGATGTAAAGTAAAATTTGTCCAGTTTCTTTTGCAACTGAGTATATATTGTCGAACAACGACAAAAACTTAAAAACTTGATTTACGCAGGCCACCAGCGGCATTTTGCCACTGATCGTTCCAAGGTGGTAGCCCTGTTGTCAAACCTTTTATGTGTGCGATGTCATATCTTGGATTTTATTCTTTGTAATTACTTTTGTTTTGATTTTTTTTGTGTTTGCTTTTGGTTGACTGTGTTCCTTAAATGCTAAGTTTCCTGTTCAATTTTCATATCTGCTTTTAAAAGTCAAAATGACACTGGATTTATAAATCTAGGTGCTAATTGTAATACTTCATAAAAACCTCCGGATTGCTGGTGTCCCTTTAAACTAGTATAGAAAAGACAATAACCACCCAAACAGCAAGTATTCCGAGGGCTATTAAGAGAGCACATGTAGACCAAATGTCATACATCTCATGGGGGCTTAAAATATCATTTTTTTCATCAGATGCTATTTTAAAAAGATTAAGCCAGGCAATGCTGTGGATAACAAGGATTGGAAGACCCATCATGTAACTACCAGCAGGTGAACCCCATAATGACTGTAAGTGACTGTAAGTGACTGTACAACCAAATTTTTCTCATTATTTGTCGGGAATCTTATAAAAATACTTTTATCAGGTTAGAATCTTGGGATTCAAGCATTCACATGGTAATTGGTGAAGATTTAGACTAATCAGGAGATGTGTAAAAGTTATATCTGACATGCATCATTTAAAATACATCTTTAAGCAAAGGTCTCACTGTGAAATACGGCCGACAAAACAACACATGGAGCAACTAACACTTCCAAAGTGTATCCACGGACCATGGATGCCCTGCTCTGCATTTTGGATAGATTGATTGATTGAATTGGAGTTTATAGTCGCACCAACAGCTAAGGTCATATGGCGACTTTCCAGCTTTCGTTGGTGGAGGAAGACCCCAGGTGCCCCTCCGGGCAATTTTCGTGCACGGGCGGGCACCTGGGTAGAACCACTGACGTTCCGCAAGCCAGCTGGATAGCTTCCTCACATAAAGATTCCTAGGCCCCTGAGGGATCGAACCTACAGCGGTGAGGGGCAAGTGATTTCAAGTCAGAGACGTTAACCACTCGGCCACGGACGCATAGTAAGATAACAGTATCGGAGGATTTCTAAGGTTTATAGTCCCTCTACCATTTGAGCCCCCGGGAAGAATCCCCCGTTGACTCGGCATTATGTTTGGACTAAAAAGATCTTGAATTTGAATGACTCCGCCTCAGAGTCAACCAAAGTGTCGGAATTGTGTGCCAAATATATAATCATAGCACTGGCGGTTACTTTAACCTAATTTCGCGTGCTATGTTTATGGGTGTGTTTAGTGATTTTTATGCTGTTTTTTTAGCTGGGTGTATGTGTGTTTGAGTCCGCAACTGCATTACTTCTTATATAGGGTTGGCCTGGGATGACGGGCCGTGGGGCGATGTGGGATACGCGTACTGCCCTGCTTGTTGCCTGGCCTAGTACCATATTTATATTAATATCCAATGGCTATAACCCTCTTTTATGGGGCTACGGATACTGGTTTTTATTTTTTTGGCCGTGGGGCGATGTGTGATATGTATCCTGAAGAAGGCATTGTTTTCAGAATATATGCTGCTTGCAGCTAAAAAGGTAGGTCAAGGTCTATCACAGTGACGTACTTATAGTACTCATCTAGATGTAGGTCAAGGTCTATCAAAGTGACCTACTTATGGTCTGAATGTATAGTACTCATCAAGATGTAGGTCAAGGTCTATCACAGTGAACTACTTAATATGGTCTGAATGTACAGTACTCACCTAGATGTAGGTCAAGGTCAATCACAGTGACCTATTTATGGTCTAAATGTATAGTTCTTATCTAGATGTGTCTGTGCATTAAGACTGGATGCTATTTAATAATTGCATCTGTTCAATAAACCAAAGACCATTGCTTCCCTCTTCATGTAGCCTTCTTTGTAACTTGTTCGAGATTTTATTAATATAAATATTCTCACTAAGTTTGGTATAGATTTGGAAGACAAAGGTGCTACAGAGTAAACAAGGAAGAATAAGCCATTTTTCATTAAAACAAGGGCCATAACTCTGTTGTTTAACATCTGATACAGGTGGTTTTCAAACTTTTTCGAGCTTTCATTGATACATAAGACCCTGACAAAGTTTAGTAAACATAAATTGCAAAAGGAAGGTGTTTAAAGGTAAAAAGACAGAATATAGCATTTTTTTCATTAACCCTTTCGCTGCCAAATTAATAGGCAAATGTACTCCCCAGTGCCAAATATTTTTACAGAGATTCCTGATAATTGGGTGTAATTGGGAAAACGGCAATAACTTCGTTACTTCAAGACATCTCAACTTCAAATTTGAACAGGACATAGATATATACATAAACTTCAATAATATATAAAAAAAAAAAAAAAATCTACTTCAAAGCATTATATAATTTAATTATATAATTAAATTTTGTAAAATATCATAATTTTATCATTCATATCAGTTTAATTAGGTGAATATACGTAAAATATCAAAAGAAAAGTCGTCAGAATATGTTTCATAATCACCACCTTCACCGTCGCTGTCGTAGCAAATCGTTTGCAGAACTTGCGCTCCTGTAAACGTTGGCCCCTTTTTTGAGGAAGCCATATTGTGTCTCGAAATCCCTATACAATTTGTCCTTTTATTTACGTTTTTACATACACATATGCCGAAATTCCTTTGGTTAAAATTAGTTTCTTGCAAACAAAGAACCTCGTTTTGAAATCGGGGGAATTCCCGGTGTCGTTGTTAGGAAAACATTGTCATATGAATAGCACAAAACATTTGACGAACCAGGGCGACAAAAGTCGCCTTCGGCAGTCTGCCTAGCAGTCGACAAAAGTCGCCATCGGCAGCGAAAGGGTTAAAACTAGTGTTGTAACTCTGTTAATTAAAAAGCCAATATTGTGTCTTTCGAAGTTGCTTGAGCCTTCATTGAGAGAAAAACCATGACAAAGTTTGCTAAAGATCAATATAAAAATAAATATGCTAGAGTGTTAAACAGGCAGATTATAGCATTTTCATTAAAACACTGGCCAATAACTGCTGTTTAATATCCAACATTAGTTGTCCAAGCTTTCACTGATATAAAGAACCTGACAAAGTCTGGTAAAGGTCTATTTCAAAAGGTGCTAGAGTGTTAACAACAAAAAGTTGAAAGACAAACTTCAATGACGGAAAATGTTCCATCGCATAAACAAGTAAATTGTACGAGCATTATCGCTAAGACTGCAAGTCCAGAAAAATGTCAAAAATACTAATAACATTTACCTTTGGATTCTACTGATGTACGTGGCACCTTGAAAAAACATGTAACTTAATATTCTGAAATTCGGTGCGAGCCAAAAAACAACAACAAGAAACATTTGGACTCTATTCTACTGATGTGAAACCTTGATAAAACAGGCAACTCAGATGCTGAAATTTGATTTCGTTTGAGAGGGCTAAGTGCAGTTCCTCCTTATCTGGTGTGATAATACTGGGGATAAGTGATACAGGCTCCTGATCATCAAGAGGATAGCCCTTCGGATCAAATCTCTAATAAGCACAAATTACCCTACAAAACACATCAAAACACCAGCAAAAAAAACGTGTTTATATTTTGTTGTTTCCCACAGGCTTTCAGGTGAGGAAACTTCAGATATCACAGTGCTATAATCAGTGAATCAAGGAAATACATGTCATGGCATCAACTTACCTCAGGCCAAAAAATAAAAATACCTGTGTTTCCGGTGGCCCGACCAATCCTATTTTTAAGGGGCCAACCCTAAAACTTTTTATGAAAAAAAAAATCAATTTGTTCTGAACAATGATTTATCACAATATATCGAGGTAAACTGACATTACAGAGAAACTTTCTGTTGTAACATCAACTTGTATGGGGTTTACAAGATAAATACATGTAGAATCTCACAATATCTTACTAAAAAAAATAATTAAAAAAAATGCCTACCGACCCACCCTATTTTTTTTAGAGCATGCAATAGGAAACACACCTAATTTTTTTTTTGCCTTACCACTAATCTGGGTCTACAGTTATAAAGAATCTGACGGAATCATGTTTCCCTGGTAAATAAGCTTTTCTGACACCTTAACCACAGACCTAATAACAAATTATTTATTAATATGTCTGTGCCTTAGCTCAGGACTAGATAACTGCTGTTTTTGCTTTGAGAGTGCCATATTTTTTATATGTGATATGAACTTAGCTTATATAAAAAATAATTACCGTAAACAATCTTTGAAGGGAAACTCTTCAAAACATCCCACCCTCTCGAGGATATAGGATCGTCTGTTTTATATGAGAAACAGCAAATGGCCTTCCATGTTCTATTATTCAAAAGGTCAAGGTCAATAAGACAGAAAAAAAAAATAGGTCAATATGTCAGGCTTGATCACTGAATGATTTTTATTATGGAAAGATAAGAAAACTCCATTAAATGTAATGAAAAACATGACCTTAAAAAGTTCAAGGTCACTAGAGCAAAAAGGTATGTGACAGTGTCAATAATTTGCTGTGTAACTGTGCCATAAGAATATTTTATTAATAGACAGACCAGGAGACATATTTTTTGGACGCACATCTCTGACACATGGCTCAAAATTATTCATAATAAAAAAACACTTTGTTCTTTCAACTTTCTTTACACAAACTCTACAACCTTTTACAAATGAAATTGTACTCGCCCACCCCCTACAGATTACCATTTCTAAAGATTTTAGGGTCAATTTAAAAACAAATTGAATTTATCTTTCCTGGTGGCATTTTGTCTACATTGGTGAAACCCTATACAGTGTTTGAAACACTAAAGTCTGGTGTCGGGTTTCAGGCTTTGTAAATGAACAAGCTAACTAGCCAAGGTATAGCCAATTAACAGTAATTAGCTCATGTAATTATTATTAAGTATCTTGGGCAAGTTTGTGAACATTTTTGGCTGTCGGAATGAATTAAGCTGCAGTGAACCTTGGCCATGTAGCCACTGTTACACATGATTATGGTAGTATAATATTTCAATGGAAAGTCTGAGTGGCTCGACTCCGGTTTTCATGTATAAATTGGAGGTGACAAGCTTTTTCATTACATTATTCCAAACAGTGATTCCAACCACAGTTAAGTAATGGTTAAAGAAATAAACCTGAAGTTACATGTCACACGTCAGTGTTGAAATTAATTGCTGGAACTTGTCATAAAAAGGAAGTTAATCAACATTAATAGTTAGTTTAGTTTGAACTTATTTTATTCTACATCAATTAACATGACACCAGTAGATATCTCCGCCCTATTGTTGATGTAGGAGTATATTGACAATAGGTTATATTAATATAATACAGTTGCACATGCTTTATCATACTGTTGCATAGTTGGAGGTAGAGTTTTGGTTTGATTGGTTAAAATGGATAAATGATTGACAATTGGCGACATTTTAATTGTAACGAAAGCTCTCTGAACTTATTTTAATCACTCTCAATGTCTTCCTGGGTAAAACCAGTACTAAGCAAAATTAATGCAGATAAAGTGTCTTGCTCAGGGACACAACATATATGGTCATGGCGGGGAACCCACAATAGTTTGATCATCGGTCCAACAATCTATCACTTGATATTAACATTAATATATACTGTATTCGCAAATGGTGGAATTTAGATTATTGGTTATTGCCCTTGACAGGTGATGACCAAATATTCATTATTTTAATGATTTCTTTTCTTTGAAATTACTGCCAAACAATAAAAAACAATAAAAAAACACATCAGTAGTAATAACTTATTATTTTATTGTCTCAGCCTCACAATATTTAGAGAGTTGATCTATTTCAGCTTCTGAGAATCATCCCACGATTTGTTTAAAGGTCAAAAAAGAAACAAGAGGCCCAAGAGGGCCTGTGGACGCTCTACTGGCTAACATGGCTCTTATAATATCAATGAAGCGAGTGACTGCTATTTATGTTTTCTTAAAAGTTTCGAGCAAAAAACAGCTTTTTAACTAAATCAAGGGCCATAACTAAAGAATCTGGTAAAGTTTGGTAACGATCAGATGAAAAATGAAGGCCCTACCGTATTAACGAGGCAAAATATAGCATTTTTAACTAAATCAAGAGCCATAACTCCTCTGTGACTGGTTTTCGAACTTGCCCGAGCTTTCATTGATATTAACAATCTCGGCAAGTTTGGTAAAGATCAAATAATAAATGAAGGTCCTAGAGTGTTCACAAGGCTTAATATGGCATTTTTCAGCAAAACAAGGGCCATAACTCCGTTGAAATTATTTCGATCAACTTTTTCGAGCTTTCATTGATATAAAGACACTGGCAAGGTTAAGTAAAGATTCGATTAATATTGAAGGCCCTAGAGTGTTCATAAGGCAGAAAATAGCATTTTTCAGAAAAAAACAAGGGCCATAACTCCGGTGTTAATGATCCGATTTAGCTGGTTTTCAAATATGTTCGAGCTTTCATTGAAATTAACAATCTGTGCAAGTTTGGTAAAGATCAAATAATAAATGAAGGTGCTAGAGTGTTCACAAGGCAGAAAATGCCATTTTTCAGAAAAAACAAGGGCCATTACTCTGGTGTTACTGGCCCAATTCAGCTGATTTTCGAACTTGTTCAAGCTATAATTGGTATTAACAGTCTGTGCAAGTTTGGTAACAATCAAATAATAAATGCAGGTGCTAGAGCGTTCACAAGTCAGAAAATAGAAATTTTCAGAAAAAACAAGGGCCATCACTCCGGTGAAATTATTCCGATCTGGCTGGTTTTCGAACTTGTCCGAGCTTTCATTGATATTAACAATCTGTGCAAGTTTGGTAAAGATCAAATAATAAATGAAGGTGCTAGCGTGTTCCCAAGGCAGAAAATGCCGTTTTCCAGAAAAAACAAGGGCCATACCTCTGGTGTTACTGACCCAATTCAGCTGATTTTCTTACTTGTTCAAGCTATAATTGGTTTTAACAATCTGTGCAAGTTTGGTAACGATCAAATAATAAATGAAGGTGCTAGAGCGTTCACAAGGCAGAAAATAGCAATTTTCAGAAAAAACATTTTTAACTAAATCAAGGGCCATAACTCCGCTGTTACTGGTCTGATCTGGCTGGTCTTCAAAATTGTCCGAGCTTCCATTTATATAAACAATCTGGTAAAGTTTGGTAAAGATCGAATGAAAGATAAAGGCCCTATCGTCTTAACGAGTCCAAAATATAGCATTTTTAACTAAACCAAGGGCCATAACTCCCCTGTTAATAGTCCGATCTAGATGGTCGTCGAAGTTGTCCAAGCTTTCATTGATATAAACTATCTGGTAAAGTTTGGTAAAGATTGGATGAAAGATGAAGGCCCTACTGTCTGAATGAGGCAAAATATAGCATTTTTAACTAAATCAAGGGCAATAACTCCGCTGTTAATAGTCCGATCTAGTTGGTTTTCAAACTTGTCCGAGCTTTCATTGATATTAACAATCTGTGCAAGTTTGGTAAAGATCAAATAATAAATGAAGGTGCTAGAGTGTTCACAAGGCTTAATATGGCATTTTTCAGCAAAACAAGGGCCATAACTCCGGTGAAATTATTTCGATCTTGCCGGTTTTCGAACTTGTCCGAGCTTTCATTGATATAAAGACACTGGCAAAGTTAAGTAAAGGTCCGATTAATATTGAAAGCCCTAGAGTGTTCACAAGGCAGAAAATAGCATTTTCCAGAAAAAACAAGGGCCATAACCCAATTTAGCTGATTTTCGAACTTGTCCAAGCGATCATTGGTATTAACAATCTGTGCAAGTTTGGTAACGATCAAATAATAAATGAAGGTGTTAGAGCGTTCACAAGGCAGAAAATAGCAATTTTCAGAAAAAACAAGGGCCATAACTCTGGTTTTACTGACCCAATTCAGCTGATTTTCGAACTTGTCCAAGCTATAATTGGTATTAACAATATGTGCAAGTTTGGTAACGATCAAATAATAAATGAAGGTGCTAGAGTGTTCACAAAGCAGAAAATAGCAATTTTCAGAAAAGACAAGGGCCATAACTCCGGTATTACCAAACCGATATGGCTGGTTTTCGAACTTGTCCGAGCTTTCATTGATATTAACAATCTGTGCAAGTTTGGTAAAGATCAAATAATAAATGAAGGTGCTAGAGTGTTCACAAGGCTTAATATGGCATTTTTCAGCAAAACAAGGGCCATAACTCCGGTGAAATTATTTCGATCTTGCCGGTTTTCGAACTTGTCCGAGCTTTCATTGATATAAAGACACTGGCAAAGTTAAGTAAAGGTCCGATTAATATTGAAAGCCCTAGAGTGTTCACAAGGCAGAAAATAGCATTTTCCAGAAAAAACAAGGGCCATAACCCAATTTAGCTGATTTTCGAACTTGTCCAAGCGATCATTGGTATTAACAATCTGTGCAAGTTTGGTAACGATCAAATAATAAATGAAGGTGTTAGAGCGTTCACAAGGCAGAAAATAGCAATTTTCAGAAAAAACAAGGGCCATAACTCTGGTTTTACTGACCCAATTCAGCTGATTTTCGAACTTGTCCAAGCTATAATTGGTATTAACAATATGTGCAAGTTTGGTAACGATCAAATAATAAATGAAGGTGCTAGAGTGTTCACAAAGCAGAAAATAGCAATTTACAGAAAAGACAAGGGCCATAACTCCGGTGTTACCAAACCGATATGGCTGGTTTTCAAACTTGTCCGAGCTTTCATTGATATTAACAATCTGTGCAAGTTTGGTAAAGATCAAATAATAAATGAAGGTGCTAGAGTGTTCACAAGGCTTAATATGGCATTTTTCAGCAAAACAAGGGCCATAACTCTGGTGAAATTTATCCGATCCGGCTGGTTTTCGAACTTGTCCGAGCTTTCATTGATATAAAGACACTGGAAAAGTTTCGTAAAGATTCGATTAATAATGAAGGCCCTAGAGTGTTCACAAGCCAAAAGTTAACGACGGACGACAGACGACGGACGGACGACGGACGGACGACGGACAACTCGGCATCCCATAAGCTCTTCTGGCCTTCGGCCAGTAGAGCTAAAAAAGCCCACCCAATATGGCAATATCTTTGACCTTCTTAAGTGAGGCCATGTCATTTTATAAAACAGGCATTAATCATTTTTATCATGCATTAACAAAAAATGTATCTAAAAAAACAACAACATCCATTCATAAATAATACTTTTTTTCTGAAACCTGTTACACTATGATTAACTGCCATTTTTCACTCAGTTCAAATCATAAATATGCTTCATTCTACACACTGTATATGTCATCTGACAGTTGTCATACTTTATTATTACCTGATCTCCTATATAAATGCTATATCGTCATTTCTTGCTAATTCACTAAGGAAAAGACTGTTCCCGGTGAAAACGAACTGTTACCGGGCTTTAGTTTCGACTGTGCTGGAATTTCGTTTGCGTGACGTCATGTTGTTTTTTTTACCATAGGTTCCCATTATAAAACAAATTTTCATTTTCACTGTTTCGTACAGTAACATTAATCAGGTAATAAAACAGTTATCACATGTGTGTTTGGGGAACAGTCAAAACTGTTTTCCCTTGGTGTCGGGGGATGTCAGTGTGAACTGTTTCCCTCGGCCTATCGGCCTATCGGCCGAGGGAAACAGTTCACACTGACATCCCCCGACACCAAGGGAAAACAGTTTTGACTGTTCCCCAAACACACATGTGATAACTGTATACTGTCTCTTAGACTGGTATCTCAGACACTAGAGTTGACCAGTCAACATATAGTTATAAGTGGCTGAATTGAATTGTTGTTATGGTTCATTAACATATTAGCTACCCCAGAGCGATGGGAAGGACACAGGACACATTGGAAACCGGGAACGCTACCCTTACAATCAAATATATTACTTTGTTTTTTTAATGTGCTAAAAGGATTCATAGGACAGGATGATTTACATCTACACCCTGCAAACCTGAAAGGGAGACCACTGTACCCTTTCTTTTACAGTAATGTCTGAACGGGAGACCACCGTAACCTCTCATTTGCAATTTCCGAGTGGGAGACAACCGTACCCTCTCATTTACAATAATGTAGAAAGGAGAGACCACCTAACCCTCTCATTTACAATAATGTATGAGCGGGAGACCATCGTACCCTCTCATTTACAATGTCCGAGCAGGAGACCACCCTACCTTCTCATTTACAATGTCCGAGCGGGAGACCACCTAACCCTCTCATTTACAATGTATGAGCGGGAGTCCATCATACCCTCTGACCTCCCATTTACAATGTCGGAGCGGGAGACAACCATACCCTCTCATTTACAATGTCCAAGCGGGAGACATCTTACCCTCTCCTATCTCATTTACAATGTCTGAGCAGGACACCACCGTACCCTCTCATTTACAATGTCTGAGTGCGATATCATCGTACCCTCTCATTTACATTGTCCAAGCGGAAGATCATCGAACCCTCCCATTTACAATGTCCGAGCGGGAGACCACCATACCCTCTCATTTACAATGTCCAAGCAGGAGATCATCGATCCCTCTCATTTACAATGTCTGAGCGGGAGACCACCGTACGCTCTCATTTACAATGTCCTAGTGGGAGACCAACGTACCCTCTCATTTACAATGTCTGAGCAGGAGACCACCATACCCTCTCATTTACAATGTCTGAGTGGGAGACCACCGCACCCTCTCATTAACAATGTCTGAGCAGGAGACCACTGTACCCTCTCATTTACAATGTCCGAGCAGGAGACCACCGTACCCTATCATTTACAATATCTGAGGGAGAGACCACAATACCCTCTCTCCTTTCATTTACAATGTCTGAACGGGAGACCACCATCCCCTCTCATTTACATTGTTTGAGCGGGAGACCACTGTACCCTCATCCCTCTCATTTACAATGTCAGAGCGGGAGACCATCATACCCTCTCATTTACAACGTCTGAGCGGGAGACCACCATACCCTCTCATTTACAATGTCCGAGCGGGAAACCACCGTATGCTCTCATTTACAATGTCTGAGTGGGAGACCATCATACCCTCTCATTTACAACATCTGAGCGGGAGACCACTGTACCCTTTCCCCTCTCATTTACAATGTCTGAGCGGGAGAACACTGTACCTTTCTTATTTACAATGTCCGAGCAGGAGACCACCGTACACTCTCATTTACAATGTCTGAGGGAGAGACCACCGTACCCTCTCTCCTATTATTTACAATGTCTGAGCGGGAGACCACCGCACCCTCTCATTTACAATGTCCGAGCTGGAGACCACCACACACTCTCATTTACAATGTCTGAGCTGGAGACCACCACACACTCTCATTTACAATGTCCAAGCTGGAGACCACCTTACACTCTCATTTACAATGTCTGAGCTGGAGACCACCACACCCTGTCATTTACAATGTCCGAGCTGGAGACAACCACACACTCTCATTTACAATGTCTGAGCTGGAGACCACCACACCCAATGTCTGAGCTGGAGACCACCACACACTCTCATTTACAATGTCTGAGCTGGAGACCACCCCACACACCCATTTACAATGTCTCAACTGGAGACCACCACACCCATTGTCTGAGCTGGAGACCACCCCACACACCCATTTACAATGTCTGAGCTGGAGACCACCACACACTCGCATTTACAATGTCTGAGCTGGAGACCACCACACACTCTCATTTACAATGTCCAAGCTGGAGACCACCGTACACTTTCATTTAATACAATGTCTGAGCTGGAGACCACCACATCCTCTCATTTACAATGTCCGAGCTGGAGACCACCGTACCCTCTCATTTATAATGTCTGAGCTGGAGACCACCACACCCTCTCATTTACAATGTCCAAGCTGGAGACCACCGTACACTCTCATTTACAATGTCTGAGCTGGAGACCACCACACCCTCTCATTTACAATGTCTGAGCTGGAGACCACCACACACTCTCATTTACAATGTCTGAGTTGGTGACCACCGTACCCTCTCATTTACAATGTCCGAGCTGGGGACAACCACACACTCTCATTTACAATGTCTGAGCTGGAGACCACCACACCCAATGTCTGAGCTGGAGACCACCACACACTCTCATTTACAATGTCTGAGCTGGAGACCACCCCACACACCCATTTACAATGTCTGAGCTGGAGACCACCACACCCAATGTCTGAGCTGGAGACCACCACACACTCTCATTTACAATGTCTGAGCTGGAGACCACCACACACTCTCATTTACAATATCTGAGCTGGAGACCACCCCACACACCCATTTACAATGTCTGAGCTGGAGACCACCACACCCAATGTCTGAGCTGGAGACCACCACATCCTCTCATTTACAATGTCCAAGCTGGAGACCACCGTACCCTCTCATTTATAATGTCTGAGCTGGAGACCAACACACCCTCTCATTTACAATGTATGAGCTGGAGACCACCGTACCCTCTCATTTACAATGTCCAAGCTGGAGACCACCACACCCTCTCATTTACAATGTCTGAGCTGGAGACCACCTTACCCTCTCATTTACAATGTCTGAGTGGGTGACCACTGTACGCTCTCATTTATAATGTCCACGCTGGAGACCACCGTACCCTTCTCATTTACAATGTCTGAGAAGGAGACCACCGTACTCTCTCATTTACAACGTCTTAGCGGGAGACCACCATAACCTCTCATTTACAACGTCTAAGCGGGAGACCACTGTACCCTCTCCCTTCTCATTTACAATGTCTGAGCGTGAAAGCACCACACCCTCTCATTTACAATGTCCGAGCTGGAGACCACCGTACCCTCTCATTTACAATGTCCAAGCTGGAGACCACCACACCCTCTCATTTACAATGTCTGAGCAGGAGACCACCGTACCCTCTCATTTACAATGTCTGAGTGGGTGACCACCATACCCTCTCATTTATAATGTCCATGCTGGAGACCACCATACCCTTCTCATTTACAATGTCTGAGAAGGAGACCACCGTACCCTCTCATTTACAACATATTAGCGGGAGACCACCATACCCTCTCATTTACAACATCTAAGCGGGAGACCACTGTACCCTCTCCCTTCTCATTTACAATGTCTGAGCGTGAAACCACCGTACCTTCTCATTTACGACATTTGAGCGGGAGACCACTGTACCCTCTCTCGTCTAATTTACGATATCTGAGTGAGAGACCACCTTACCCTCACATTAACAATGTCGAGACAGAGAATTGAACTAGTGTTGCATTGGTGTCAGAGAAGCGAGTGTGCTACAGACTGCACTATTGAGCAGTCTTCTTCACTTTAATACTATAATTGTTGCAAATAAGTCCATTATCATTCATGACTCATGATAATGGGGGAAAAAATGCCTTTTAAAATCCTTAAATCTGAAAAAAAGAAAAAACAAATACCAAATACCACAGATTCCAAACACTTTAATTTATAAGCCCAGTAGTAACTATTACTGATAATGACACAAACACTTTGTTACTATGAAATAGAATTCCAAAGCAAAGCATCAAACTTGGGATGCTGCCGTGAAGGTCTGGAAGCGTTTATATGTAAAATATATATATTCCCGGGGAAATAGTAATCAATAACGATAACATAACCAACACCATAAACAAGCCTAAAATGAAAAAATATCCTTTGAGAGACAAATTATTTTATACTTCCGGATATTATTACCGGTTTAAAGTTCCGATGAAACCATATCTATATTACATTTATTGCCCACAGGAAGCTTTTGTAGTGTATGTTTCTGTAAATGATGTTTATCATAGTGCTTCCTATACTGATGTTTATACTGATGCTTCCTATACTGATGCTTATACTGATGCTTCCTATACTGATGCTTCCTATACTGATGCTTATACTGATGCTTCATATACTGATGCTTATACTGATGCTTCCTATACTGATGCTTATACTGATGCTTCCTATACTGATGCTTATACTGATGCTTCCTATACTGATGCTTCATATACTGATGCTTATACTGATGCTTCATATACTGATGCTTATACTGATGCTTCCTATACTGATGCTTATACTGATGCTTCCTATACTGATGCTTATACTGATGCTTCCTATACTGATGCTTATACTGATGCTTCCTATACTGATGCTTCATATACTGATGCTTATACTGATGCTTCCTGTACTGATGCTTCCTATACTGATGCTTATACTGATGCTTCCTATACTGATGCTTATACTGATGCTTCATATACTGATGCTTATACTGATGCTTCCTATACTGATGCTTCCTATACTGATGCTTATACTGATGCTTCATATACTGATGCTTATACTGATGCTTCCTATACTGATGCTTCCTATACTGATGCTTATACTGATGCTTCCTATACTGATGCTTATACTGATGCTTCATATACTGATGCTTATACTGATGCTTATACTGATGCTTCATATACTGATGCTTATACTGATGCTTCCTATACTGATGCTTTGTATACTGATGCTTCCTATACTGATGCTTCATACACTGATGCTTCCTATACTGATGCTTTGTATACTGATGCTTCATACACTGATGCTTCCTATACTGATGCTTCCTATACTGATGCTTCCTATACTGATGCTTCATACTGATGCTTCATATACTGATGCTTCCTATACTGATGCTTCCTATACTGATGCTTCATATACTGATGCTTCCTATACTGATGCTTCATATACTGATGCTTCATACTGATGCTTCATATACTGATGCTTCATACTGATGCTTCATATACTGATGCTTCATATACTGATGCTTCCTATACTGATGCTTCATACTGATGCTTCATACACTGATGCTTCATACACTGATGCTTCATACTGATGCTTCATATACTGATGCTTCCTATACTGATGCTTCCTATACTGATGCTTATACTGATGCTTCATATACTGATGCTTATACTGATGCTTCCTATACTGATGCTTATACTGATGCTTCCTATACTGATGCTTATACTGATGCTTCCTATACTGATGCTTCATATACTGATGCTTATACTGATGCTTCATATACTGATGCTTATACTGATGCTTCCTATACTGATGCTTATACTGATGCTTCCTATACTGATGCTTATACTGATGCTTCCTATACTGATGCTTATACTGATGCTTCCTATACTGATGCTTCATATACTGATGCTTATACTGATGCTTCCTGTACTGATGCTTCCTATACTGATGCTTATACTGATGCTTCCTATACTGATGCTTATACTGATGCTTCATATACTGATGCTTCATATACTGATGCTTATACTGATGCTTCCTATACTGATGCTTCCTATACTGATGCTTATACTGATGCTTCATATACTGATGCTTATACTGATGCTTCATATACTGATGCTTATACTGATGCTTCCTATACTGATGCTTCCTATACTGATGCTTCCTATACTGATGCTTCCTATACTGATGCTTATACTGATGCTTCATATACTGATGCTTATACTGATGCTTATACTGATGCTTCATATACTGATGCTTATACTGATGCTTCCTATACTGATGCTTTGTATACTGATGCTTCCTATACTGATGCTTCATACACTGATGCTTCCTATACTGATGCTTTGTATACTGATGCTTCATACACTGATGCTTCCTATACTGATGCTTCCTATACTGATGCTTCCTATACTGATGCTTCATACTGATGCTTCATATACTGATGCTTCCTATACTGATGCTTCCTATACTGATGCTTCATATACTGATGCTTCCTATACTGATGCTTCATATACTGATGCTTCATACTGATGCTTCATATACTGATGCTTCATACTGATGCTTCATATACTGATGCTTCATATACTGATGCTTCCTATACTGATGCTTCATACTGATGCTTCATACACTGATGCTTCATACACTGATGCTTCATACTGATGCTTCATATACTGATGCTTCCTATACTGATGCTTCCTATACTGATGCTTCCTATACTGATGCTTCATATACTGATGCTTCATACTGATGCTTCATATACTGATGCTTCCTATACTGATGCTTCATATACTGATGCTTCCTATACTGATGCTTCATATACTGATGCTTCATACTGATGCTTCATATACTGATGCTTCCTATACTGATGCTTCATATACTGATGCTTCATATACTGATGCTTCCTATACTGATGCTTCATATACTGATGCTTCATATACTGATGCTTCATATACTGATGCTTCATATACTGATGCTTCCTATACTGATGCTTCATATACTGATGCTTCATACTGATGCTTCCTATACTGATGCTTCATATACTGATGCTTCCTATACTGATGCTTCATATACTGATGCTTCCTATACTGATGCTTTGTATACTGATGCTTCATACACTGATGCTTCATATACTGATGCTTCCTATACTTATGCTTCATATACTGATGCTTCCTATACTGATGCTTCCTATACTGATGCTTCATACACTGATGCTTCCTATACTGATGCTTTGTATACTGATGCTTCCTATACTGATGCTTCCTATACTGATGCTTCATATACTGATGCTTCATACTGATGCTTCATATACTGATGCTTCCTATACTGATGCTTCATATATTGAAAAGAAACGCAACTCAGCAATTTCCGCTATATACTGTACGTACAATATGCTGCTGTTAATCAATTGGTACATGGCTACGTAAGACCTTTCCTTTTGAAAAAAAACACTAACACAAGACAGCAAATAGTATTCCTTCAAAGTTTCACTGACAGAGTATGCGTCTGGCTCAAGCATGTGAGCAATCTTAGGATGCAAAATTTTGCAAACTCTTTAAATACAGTACTGAACTGGATGAATTTTTCAAAAAGGAACTTCAACATTTATGAATTTCTTGTTACAAAGTGTACTTTGATTAAAAAGTCTACAACATCACAGTCGTGTCCTTTCTCTAACTAACTGCAACTTTTTTTTTTAACAAAACATCTTGGGATTTTTATGGAATATTATGTGAAATTAAGTGTGCAGTATATACAATATATAGCGGAAATTCCCGAGTTGTGTTTCTTTTCGTTTCAATATAATTATGAACTGATGGAGAAAGTATGGAGGAAAGAAATTGGACTGCTTTTTTCAATAGACTTGTTGGTAACTTGTTGTCCCCGTCCCGCTGGCGGAAATATTTAAAAAAAATAAACGCTCGTATGTGACTTCTGGTACAATTTAGG
The DNA here is from genome assembly GCA_037043455.1 of Cyrtodaria siliqua. NCBI lineage: Eukaryota > Metazoa > Mollusca > Bivalvia > Adapedonta > Hiatellidae > Cyrtodaria > Cyrtodaria siliqua. Next base: position 41,716 of record JAWPHD010010704.1, read on the forward strand.
GTCAGGATGAAAGATTTAAATCCTGTCGAAAATACCATTATTCCTTAACATTTCATTAACCTTAGAACTGAAAATTATGGTCACCTTTTTACTGCATTTTTCGAGTTTTTATTTTTTGAGCCTTCGTTTGAAAAGTTTACTCATGTGAGTAAATGAGTATGGCACGCTATGCGCCTGCCAATATTATATTTAAATCTATGGTAAAGTAAGACGAAACAGTGAACATTTTATTTAATTATATGCAAACAGGTTTAAAGTCAAAATGATATTGGATAAATAAATCGAGACGCTTATTTCAAAACTTGATAAACACTTCAGGATTGCAGTGTGTCCCTTTAAAATTATAATTGAATTGAACTGAGTTGGAGTTTTGAGGCTCACCAACACATGGAAGATTATGGCACCTAACAGGAATGAACGTGCCAGGCTCATCCTCCATGTACATTGAGATAAAATATGGAGAACGGGCCCAGACCCTTCTCACCCTGATTAAAATTATAAGTAATTGTCCATGAAAGCTAGTCCAGCAAGCCTCCCTCTGCAATTGATTCCCGAATTATTTTGCAGGAGTAGTCTACTGAGGGTCTCCCAGGGGTTTTGGGGAATAAGGGAACATGGCCATTTATTTTTGTGGAACAAGGGAACATTGTCTGTTATTGGTAATATTTTTGGGGAACTAGAGAACATTGGAAAAAAAATTTGGGAACAGGCGAACACTGGGTCATATTTTTAGGGAACAAGCCCCCCCCCCCCCTTCCGGGTGGGGTGCCTCTCTACTGGTACCCAAAGACACACTCATGATTGCAGCCAATAGTTACAAGAAAGCATGCACTGAAACCCCTTAATTAAAGGCAGGGGTTAAGGTTGTCCTCCCCACCATCCCTCAATAACATCTATTTCATTGTGAAACTTTAGTACTGAAATATAAATGGAAATACAAAATATATTATTTATTGAGGAATTTATTTGACAGAAAAATTGTTGATACGACTATGGCCGTAGCTGGCGTTAAGGCAGCTTCATCCATATAAGGTCGTTTTGATGAGTGGGTGGGTGCTGGTAGAGATTTACGTTGGTGTGAATTTGGACATGAAAGTATGATACAGACTAATAATTCTGGCAACACATGGAATCGCAGAGCTGCACTATTTATACTGTGTTGATCAGGTTGGGATATCAGTCCATGAAAAATTCAGACCTATAGACATGCTGAGTGCAATCTTTTTTTTGGCTAGCTTTTCTTTTGATTAATTATGTTCTTGTCCTAACTGGTTAGCCGAACCATGCATCAACTCCCTGTAAGGTGCTTATAATACATTGATTTGGGAAAATGTGCCTGTTAGTTATTGATATCACATACAACCTTAAAGGGACTGGGGATGATTTCAGTGTTTTTTTCCCTTATTTAAGTGGTACCGAAAAATGGTACCATTCCCAATGGCAAAAAGTATGTTTTTTTTGCAATTGGAGTGAACAAATTCCCAATAAAAAAAACACCAACATTGTTTGGAGGGTGAAGGTGGGAAGGGAAATATTTTAGAGGGGAACTTTAAACAGAAAAAAGGGGGATGGGGGTGCGAGAAATATATACTTTTAGGGAAGGGTAATGAAATACTACAATATAATTTATGTATATATGGTAATGTGAGAAGTATTTAAACATACAATATTGCTATTGTTTCATAGTGAAACATTCCACACATAGTGAAACATTCCACACATAGTGAAACATTAACATTTTAAAGCAAAATGACACAAATTTTCCCAACTGAATGGGTAACACCAGTACCTTTCCCAAAAGGGTGAAAAAAAATGCTCGATTTGGATGTAGTTTTATGACCAAGCTATTAAGACATTTTAACGAATAATTTCCAAATTTAAAATACTGCGGTAAACCATAGATACTGCTTAGTAAATTAAGATATTTTCCCTTGTAAAATCATGTTCACTAAGGGAAGTATGATATAAAATAACGAAAAAGATGTTTTCTTTATTTGGCTGCAAGGCATACGTAGAATAAAAATGTGTTTTGATCACACACACTGAAAGAGAATTTTCTCAAAACCTTATAAAGCCCCATATGAATTAATACTTTCTTTATTAAACAGAAATATGCCACAGAGTCATCCCGCCACAGAGACATCCCGATTTCCAGATCACAATAATTTAACCAGACAGAAAATGAGGCTCTATTTCGTGCTCTACACCTTCTACACAAAAAGCAAAATCTGATGGTTTTATTATATTTGGACAGACATCTAAAATTCTTCCCAATTGCCTTCAGTCCCTTTAATGGAAATAAATACTAGCTGTTTTTCATTAAGGAGGGAGAATCTATCATTCTGTCATAGTTCTGGAGAATTTGTACCTTCAGCCCTGTTAGTGCTCAACAATAACAATCTGTCATAATATCCTACACCAGTCTTAAAGTTCCTAATTTTACAAGTTATTGGAAATTCTGCCATAACCGCACAGGCTTCTGTGATAGTTAATGTATTATGAGCATAAGGCCTACTATTATTGTTATATAAAACATGGCTGCAATCCTTCAGACACAAGCGTTTTTCCAGAATATTATTTTTACCTACCGTATTGCCCCTAATAGTAGCACCCGGGTGCCATGCAAAATGCTAAGTCCCTGGTGCTGTTATAAAACGTATTATTGAATTTTGGTATTTTGGGTGGGGGTGATTTTTGGATACAAAAGATCAAAAATATAATGAATGAAGGTCCTTCATTGATTTCTTTTCTTTTTTTCTTTTCTTTTTTTTATCTTCATTTCTGAAAATGTGTAGGGCTATGGGAGAGCGCTGGGGGTGGGGGAGAGAGTGGGGGCTACTATTAGGGGAGGAGCTCTTATTAAGGGAAATACGTGATTTACTGTGCCGTAAAACATTATTCCAGTATTGATTCATATAAATATATTTATTCTTCTATATCTTAGCTATCTTTCTTTATTATATATTTTTTCTTTTTTTCATTTTTATTTATTTATTTTTTTTTGCAACAAAAAGACTGGAGAATACAACATGATTTTAATTTAAATTATTAAACTGATAATGAGATTAAAGTATGTATGTTAATTTTGAACTGTTCTTTTTTATTTTTCATCATGTACCAAATATTTTCATTTATATTAAAAAAAAAACATTATACAAACAATTCCGTTTTGCTAGATGGTTTTCAGAATGGTTCAGTTTCATAATCTCTAATCCTTCTCGCACTTATTAATCTAATGTCTGATTTATCCACTGATAATTCTGGCATCTTTGGCATACATGTCAAAATAACCATGCTTAAAAAATTTACTTGAAAAGCCGTTTATCAAGGGCCAATATCTCCAATTACATTTCCGCTACCATTCAGGTTAGATATGAAATTCTTCAATTATGCTGTCAAATTTTTGATAATCATTAATTTTTATCGAATTTAAAGGCAAGTATGGGCATCAGAAAGAAAAAATCTGTCTGGGGTAACTCAGATATTTTCTTCTTTTTTTTAATAATAAAACTCCGTGAATAAAATACATTACAAATATTGAAGTATTAGGGGAAAACGGGTTTTGTAAATTTAATTGTTCAATGGCTCATTAACAAATTGTATAGGTTATTTTGAGCCGCCTCAGAGAGAGGAAAACTGGAAAACCTGTCCTGCTCTTACTAGCAAATATATTCCCAATCTCATTAAAATCAGATCCTTTATCACGTTACAATTCTCTACACTACTTAGGATCTGACAACAATCCATTCGAGGTCACTGTCACATTGACCTTATGATTAGCCAATCAGATTTCAGCCTACAAAATTTCTTTGCATAGACTGCATCACCGCGCATGTCGTGTTTCAGTAAAATGCTGTGGATCAGTCTACGCACGGTATTGAAAGAGACAATGTCCGTAAATTGATATTGATGAATGAATATTGATTAGATGAAAGGTCGATCTGATGTGACCTACAAGAGAGTGTTGTCAGATCCTATAGCGGAGAATATCAAAGCGTAATTAGGATATGGTTTTAATGAGACTGATATATTCCTATAGTTCTTTAGTCCTGGGTCTTGTAAAGGTCTGTCTTTTTCCAACTTGTTAAACAAACATTAAGAAAACATTGATATCCAAACTTGACCTACATTATAAAGAAAACATTGATATCCAAACTTGACCTACATTATAAAGAAAACATTGATATTCAAACTTGACCTACATTATAAAGAAAACATTGATATCCAAACTTGACCTACATTATAAAGAAAACATTGATATTCAAACTTGACCTACATTATAAAGAAAACATTGATATCCAAACTTGACCTACATTATAAAGAAAACATTGATATCCAAACTTGACCTACATTATAAAGAAAACATTGATATTCAAACTTGACCTACATTATTATTTTATAACTGTTAAATTAACTAAAACAAAGTCAGAATTACTTTTTATATGCTAAGTGTACTTTCTGTCAGGTAAAATATATATGCCTGTATAATATTGAATTTATCAAACAAGATGGATAAAATTATCCAAAAGGATAAATATATCATGGCTTTATTATACTCCCAAGTTATGTGATAAATAGAGGATCTTACATGAGTACTCATTCATTATTGAATTAATTAAACAAGTTGGCAAAATGATATAATGCGAGGCTCTTGCAGAGCATTATTAATTTTTGCTAACGAGTTTAATAAATTCAATAACGAATGAGAACGAATGTTAGATTCTATTTATTACATTACATCAGAAAACGTACATTAACGTGACGTCCATGACGTCATTAACGTTATGTTATACCACTAGTGGAATATTGAAAATATTGAATGGTGTTATTACACTCCCACACCACATGTTATGTGATAAAGTTTGATAAACAATATTCAATTTGATTCCTACTATTGATAACTCTGGTTTACCAAAGTCGCAGGAGGCTATTCCCGACAAACCAGAAATGAATGATCTAAAGAAGTCAATGAAAACAAAATCACCAAACCTCAAGGTCTCAATTTTTAAAACTACAGGAAGGAAACATCACTTTTACAGGTGAGGTAGACATCCTGTCTTGTAATTGCCATAATTACCCACTTATTCCCCACCCTCCCCAGGGAATCTTCCACACTCCTCAGACACTTCATCATAAAACTGTCATAATACACCATCAAGTATTGTCATACACTGTCATGTGTCATCAGGCTATAATCAATTTCCTTTATTATTTTTGTCCACAAACATTTATGGATATATATATTCCCACATTGAGTAAGCACTTCAGCTAATTTCTTATTTCCATCTTTTTTGCACGGACTTGTTTGCTTTTTTCGAAATTCAGCAGGAAAAAAATAAATAGAAGTAGAACAAAAGTTATTCACATATATACCTACACTATACCAATAAATATGCCTCCATTGCTAATGTTAGTGAATGTTGTTGAATGCTGTTTAACGGCTCATCAACACAGTATAGGTTATTTAGAGCCATCCCAGAGAGAAGGAAAGGATACATAGGAATCCGGGAACCGTGCCCTACTCATATTATCAAATCGATTCCTATGGTTCTTTAACGTGCTCGGAGGATAGACCGATACATGGGACCGCCTGGTTTATGTCCCCATCGGACACACAAGGCTAAGGGAAAGTGTCTTGCCCAAGAACACACCGATAAAACTCAGTGGCACCACCGAGGATTGAATCCGGGGCCTCCGCTTGTTTCCATTGCTAATGTAAGTGACAAACACTACCAATACACCCTAGCTTGTCTCCATTGCTAATGTAAGTGACATTTAGCACTACCAATACACATGTGCTTGTCTCCATTGCTAATATAAGTGACAAACACTAACACATGTTTGTCTCCACTGCTAAGTGACAAATACTAGCAATACATATATGCTTGTCTCCATTGCTAAGCACTACCAATACATCCTTGCTAAATAACAAACACTTCTGGCAATTATTAAAGAACAAATGTATGATAAACTTAAAGCTAGTGTTGGGAATCGGCTGAAAATTCATGATCAATCATCAGAATATTTAACCGACCGATGATCGATCATTAATCAATTAAACATGGCTGCTATAAAAGACAAGCGTAAGCCTTTTTCCGACAATAATGAAGAAAATAATCACATTTCAAGTATGTTCTGGTGATAAAGGAACTGAATGAAACTGACCAACATATATTTAAAAAAAAAAGTTGTGATGCCGACTATAAATGTGTGATTACTTTTTGCAAAATCACAACTCATTATATTTTAGTACAAGAGAATGAAATGAGCCATAATTTTCAACAACCGAGTAAAGTCGATCATGAAAAATTGTAATCGATTAATCAGATCAAATGCATAACTGATCGATGATCGATCAAATCGATTAATCGATTAATCGGAACAACACTACTTAAAGCCTTCTTTAAAGACAAAAATAAATAAATTCAACTGCTTCAAAAATTGAAGACCCTTACTGCATTATAAAACAACATGTTTCTCTTAATACAGATTACAGGTCTCTTCATTTCAATGGAGAGGGCTGGTTTGGCGCAGTTGGTAGCGTGGCGGATTTGTAACCGGAGGCCCCGGGTTCAATCCTCCGTGGTGCCACTGAGTTTCGTCGATGTGTTCTTGGGCAAGACACGTTCCCTTAGCCTCGTAGTAGGATGGGGACGTAAACCGGGCGGTCCCGTGTATCGGTCTATCCTCCGAGCACGTTAAAGATTCATAGGAATCTATTCGATAATAAGAGTAGGGCACGGTTCCCGGATTGCTATGTATCCTTTCCCTCTCTCTGGGGTGGTTCTAAATAACCTATACTGTGTTGATGAGCCGTTAAACAACATTCAATTCAATTCATTTTAATGGTTGGAAAGCATATTGTGCTATAAAAAGCTAAAATGACAGAGTATGCTGACGATTCCCATGGCTGCCTAATGACAAGACATGAACAATCAAACATCACAATGTCAACCAGGCTAATTATAAATAATACAAAAAATTGACATTCCTAAAACGGTATCTGCTTTTTTTCCTTCCTGAAACCAAAATAGGATCTAAACCAGGCAAAATAACTTGGGGACAGAACAAAAAGACACACTACAATAACTGTGCACTCCAACCAGTAGCCAATCCATGGGACTGTGATCAAAGGCCGCATTCCACTGACCTCCACTCTAAAGATCTTGTCACTCACCCTGGATAATGAACATACCGACTCGGCTCTGGCCACTGACCATTTTATTAGCCTGGATGACCTTTTGGGGTTATAAATGAGGCATAATTATACATTTTCTTAAATTTGAATTTAAGGTGTTAACGACTTCTTCACAGGATGATTGAACACAGGACTACTTTTTAAAAATACAATGCATGATAGATTGCTGGTAATTGATATTTATCTCTATGCCTGCTTCAAACGCCCATCTTTTGAATATACATACATCAATTCATTAATTCGATCAATCTATCAAGAAATAACAACAAAACAATAAAGCTATAAACCCCATCCACCTCATACAATCTTCCATTTAAAATGTTTGATGTATGGGAGCGACCACACAACAATTTTAAGCATTCTCGAAATGCAGACTTAGAAGTATAACCTTTAATTAATACTAAATACTTGTTAAATCTGTTACTTTGTATTCATTATTTTTTTATTTGTTAGTTTGTTTATATTGTTCTTTATGAACAGTAGGTGTTTGCAATTTCTGTCTAATCGTGTTTGTGTGGCAATTTTAAATCATAAATTTCCAAAAATTAGAGTGCAGCTTAGATAAGGCAGGAGCTTTTTTCCAACAATTTTGAACAATTATTCTGTCGGTTAGCAGCCTATACCTCGGCAATTATGGAACTTTCATTCTGTGGGGCAGCAGCTTATACTACATCAATTATGGAACATTCATTCTGTAGGGCTGCAGTTTATACTCCAGCAAGTATGGAACATTCATTCTGTAGGGCTGCAGCTTATACTCCAGCAATTATGAAACATTCATTCTGTAGGGCTGCAGCTTATACTCCAGCAAGTATGGAACATTCATTCTGTAGGGCTGCAGCTTATACTCCAGCAATTATGAAACATTCATTCTGTAGGGCTGCAGCTTATACTCCAGCAAGTATGGAACATTCATTCTGTAGGGCTGCAGCTTATACTCCAGCAATTATGGAACATTCATTCTGTAGGGCTGCAGCTTATACTCCAGCAAGTATGGAACATTCATTCTGTAGGGCTGCAGTTTATACTCCAGCAAGTATGGAACATTCATTCTGTAGGGCAGCAGTTTATACTCCAGCAAGTATGGAACATTCATTCTCTAGGGCTGCATCTTATTTTTCCAGCAATTATGGAACATTCATTCTGTAATTGTCTTTTTTTGCATGCACTCTAAAGTTAATAACAACTTTTGCATGTCCCATAAATATCCTCCTTCTAGAATTTGCTCATTATATACAAACGGGCTGATTCATTTATACAGGAGAGTGTAACTTTACTGCTGATCCCTCTGAAACAGTGCTCATATGATTCCAACTCTTCTGGGAAATTTAGCACAAAACAATCAAAAATCAATGCAGTCAACAGGAAAATTGACACCATCATTTCAAAATTGATAAGGCATACTTATTCATGCATATTATAGCACCTCTTTTGATACAAGACCGTTTTTCAACATGCCAACTTTGTCTGCAAATTCTGATTATGCAACTGATAAATGCACCAAAGAGAAAAAAACGCTTATGCCCGCCAAAAGTGCCAACTCAACCGCCGGCAGACAAACAGAGAATTGTGAATAACAGACAACAATGTTGTTTACAAATAAATCATTCCATGGTGACACACAAATATTCAACAGTCTTTGCAAGATGGTTTTATGAAATGGGAAATATTTGTACTATGTTAAACAAAAAAAACAAGAATATTTCTGCATTTTATCTTCAGTGCTGTTACACTGACTTGTTGCAGACGGTTTTACCTATTTAAGAGGCACATTTAATTTAGAGGATCTTACACGAGTGCCGGTTTAATATTGAGTTTATTAAACCGAGTTGGATAAAATTTTCTAGCATATCGGATAAGGTTATCTGAATGTGACATGGGTGATGGAAAGCCTGATCTTACACAAGGGGGAAGATAAAAGTCAAGCGCATCAATAATGACGTCAATAACGTGAACAGATGCATGACGTCATTGTGTAAAATAACATTAAAACTTTAATTATTGGCGACGTCAACGCACAAAATGTCAATGATATGCAAGAAAAAGAATCAATCATGAGTATCTGGTTCAGATGGGGAATTCCAACCCTCAGTATAATCGTTTTGATTGGAACCTCGGCAGAGCCTCAGTTCCGATAAAAATCAGTTCCAATAAAAACAGTTATACCTCGGGTTGAAATTGCCGACCCATGATATGATGCGAGGCTGTGCGGAGCTTCATATTCATTTTATCCAAAGAGTTAATAAATTCAATATTAAATAGGCACGAATGTAAGATTCTATTTATCACATAAATCAAAAAAATCCTCATAAGCAACATTTATTAGTGTATAGCTTCCTTGCATACGATGTTTTTATACGATGACATTGTTTGTATGATGACATTGTATGTTGACTGAACAACAGAACTACATCATCGATTTCCGTAATCCAGTATTTTAATGGTTACAGAAATCGACAAGACAATTCTGATGTCCTCCGAGCTGAACAGAAGACCGAAGGATGATTCCGCCTTCATATGCATATTTATTTCACTAGTGTAATATGACAAATACATCATGGCTTTATTACACTCTCACACCACAAGTTATGTGATATACCTTATATAAAATTATATAAATAGTCTGTGAGGGACTTGAACTGAAATTATCTAGCAATAAGATTAAAGAACAGTTAAAATTAGCCATAGTTAAAATAAAAATCTTTAACATAATGTCTCAAATTTTCTTTTACCGCTGCACTTCACTTTTTCTAAAATTTATCTTTCTTTCTTTTCTTTCTGTTATACCGATATGTTTAATAAATGAAACTAGAATGAATTTGATGGCGTGAATACCCACGTTTTCTTCACACATGTCAATTCCCTTTAACCCTGTATCCATTTTATATGTAATTGTTTTGATTGTTCTTTGATATTCAGATCACAAACAGTACTATTTATGCTTTTCTGTACCTGTATTTGAAGAATGTTTTTATTAATTTAAATGTTAATATTTTCTCTCTGTCTCATTTTTAAGTATTTTCTATGGATGCACCACTCTTTGGACATGACATTTCCTAGTTAACACCCAAAGCAAAATATTTCTTTTCTCACTAATTTCTCTCAGTTCAGTTCCACTCCAAAAATCTCTGGCACACAAGAGCCTGGTACACTTAGCATCTGGCCAATCACTGCCACACTAGCCTCATCTCACTTTATTCCAAGTACACAATTGAGACCAGCCTTTGGTGGTCCCTGGTTTTAATTGCAGGAATCACCAACCTAATTGACTGTAGTTTACATCCATCAACATGAGTTGCAGCACCCACTGTTAGCTGGCTCCACAAGTCTAGCCCCACTAATCCTGGCAATTATTGACCAGGATTTCCTGGTAATGACCAGTCAATGCTTGTTTCTTCAATTATGAGGGAATTCTTTGAAATGTAAAATTGTAAACCTGGATATGGTAGGGGGGCTAAGATAAGCATTTTTCTTGTTTGATCATGGTTTATCCATATTTTTAGTTTATATACTTTTGTCTTTGTGGCAGAGGTGGTGCCGTAGGTCAGTGGTAAGATCCAGGGTTCATGGACCGCTCCCCCACCCTTCTATCCAACTTTCTGTTGAGAATCATTAAGTAATATAAATATTACCTTCAAAAGTTAAATCTGTTTCAGGACGTTTTCAAAAATAGGGTTTTATGTGTCTCCAAATTTTATGCAAAGCGCTGAAGTAAATTTTAGATGACTTTTTCCTGCAGGCCGCCAAGAAAACAAATATTTTACAGGAGAAAGACCCTATCAAAATAGCTCTTGTTATATTAATTATGTAACAGGAGTTTTATTTCTTAGGGTATATTTATTATTTTAGTAACTAGTCCTGTACATTTAGGAGGTTGCTTTTGTATTGAGCAAATATTTTCTTTCTCATGCATGAATGTCAATGCTTCATCAACAATGCTTAAAGTCGATATATAAGTTAAAGGAAGCATGCAAACATGCAATAAACAGTTAAGTAGATTAGTATAGCTTTGATCTTCCTATTTAACAGGTAGTTAAGGTAGCTGCTTGGAAAATGGGCAATTCATCTGCATTAAGGTCGGTATTGACAGGTAATTGAGACACTCTTGAAACAAATTATGATAGATTGTGCATATCTATTGCCTAAATACCCTAGAAACTTTGTCTACTGTATTAATATGAGTAGACTAATATGATTGTCTTTGTTCATGCAATCTTAAGAGCACTTCAATATTAAAATATGATCAGATCGCTGATAACTTCATTTTAAGTTCATCAATAAAACATGCTTTCTAGTTTTCAAAACCCCTTCATTTTGTTCGATAAGAGTTAACAAGGAGATCATAGTTTTAGTACAAGTTTAAACACAGCATTTGTATATTCAGATAGGGGGCAGCATGTTGTAGTGGTAGTGTGCTTGTCTCGTAACCCAAAATGTTACGAGTTCGCGACGAGACACCATCACAAAACATTTCACTTTAACCTCGTCTTTTGAATGAGGTCATAAACTGGGCTGCCCCGTGTATCTGAGTCTATCCTCCTACAATAATAGGAATACGTTCATAAGAGTAGGAAGTCACATACACCCACTGCTTGATCTGTCACATGGGTACGTTAACAGGGGTGATCCATATACTAGAGGATTTCATCCAGATATGTAAAAGAACATGTAAAAGAACCCAAGGAATCTATTCCATAATAAGTGCAAAGTGTTCCCTGATTCCTTTGTTTGTTTGTATGATGTTTTACGTCATTTTCAACACGTAAGGTTATATATGATGGTCAATTTTTTTGTGGTGGAGGCAGACCATCCACTTTTCTTGGTAGAACCAGTACTGTACACCTCCCGCCACCTGTAAGAATTGACACATCCTCACAAGTCGAGCTCCCAGTGGGATTCGAATCCGCAGCGGTGAGAGGCGAAGGTTTACAACGTTGTAAACCATTCGGCCACGGAGACGCTCTGATTCCTGTTTATCCTATATCTACATTAAGGGGTGGCTCTAAACACGCCAATAAACAACAATTCAATCAAAGTGAAGAAACTAAGGAATTAGTAAGTTAGTGCAGGGTGTTCCATGATTCCTTTGTAAATTATTTTTTTCCACTTGGGGGTACGTGGCTCTCAAAAAACAGGATAATGTGCTGATTAAACCATTAAACAACAACTGAATCAATCAAAGCATTGAGATAAACTGAAGAATTGGCTAGAAAAGGTTCTTATTCAAAACACATTTTCTGTTATATCGGGACAGTGAACTCAGAAGGAGATGAGATGAAAGAAGGTTCGAGAAAACTGGCAATGTTTTTTTATAAAAATATAAAAATTATTAAGATTACACCTGTTTTAATATTTTTACCAGTCACATACTACCCAATCTTCCCCTTCTCATCACTGCAGCTCTTTACAGTGTGCAAACCATCCTTTATAAACAATGACAAAACATATGGTTTACTCTGCTCATGCCCAGATTCGCCATCAATATTTGCAATCAAACAAACTCAACAACTTTCTAGTTGCTCTACCTGATGCCCCATTTACAATAATTATTCCCCCCAGTAGCACAGAGTGGCTCCACACAGTATAGACTGCTCCCATTGAGTGTAGACAGAGTGGCTTGCCCCTGGCCATTAAGTTTGCATACAATAGACAGTTCACACAAGTTTGTATCGAGAAGCAGTTGTCAACATGCGCATGTAGTATATGTAGGTTAAATGGTGCATTTTGCAGGTTTCTTGTCACAAACTATCAGATGGTTACTGTAAGAAAATCATCATTCTGAGAAATGTGCATGTTATTGCAATATGGTGTGTATTTATCTCTTTGGAGGAGGAACTTGCTCTTGTGTTTACAACTGGATTAACCTCATAGGTTTGTATAATTATATCAACTTTACATCTGTTATTGTTTTCTTTCATTACATTCTTTTCATTCCATAATATGTTTAAAGAATTAAATGCACAATACTAAACACTTTCTGTGTTTGCTGTAAAAATATCAACAAATGTTAACAAAACAATCTAGTGTAAATGTTTGTTGAAGTGTTATATTGGGGCTCTAGAATATTGACTGGAGATTGGGGACAAAGCAGAAGTCGCTTTAGTCTTTTCAATCCCTTTATTAAACTTTATACTAAACAAAAGTGTTACAGTGGAATAAAGCTGAATATCAGCATTACAGTACTGCATAGAAGGATGACCCAGCAATGGAATAGGTCTATCAGTATATGATGTTATTGTCTTAAATTATTCTGGACAAATAAAAAAATATTTATGTTTCAGGTTACATTGAAACAATAAATATTACAGGGAAGGTTGGTAGAGAAATTATTTTATTTTTCAAATTAATTTTATATAGGCTGTATATATATATAGAACAGAAATCTCAACCTTTTAATAGTGCTCTTATTCAAATTTGGGAAAACACAAATAAATGTTTAGGGTACAGGCAAAATATTTAGGCTAGGTAGGTTAACCTAAAACACAGGCATTTTATTATATTTTTTTCATCAATACTAGCAGTCTTATATTAATTTAATTACATCCTTTTTGCAAGCAGACCCAAAAGCAATGTTTTTGCTATTTTATTGTGCAAGTGATTCAGGCAGTTTAAATGTTTTCCCAAAGCTACTTAGCATTTTAAGCCTCTTATGAGTGTAGTCGCCTGATATACCGATTGATTGTGTAACATAACATTATTGACTTAGCAGTTATCAACCTATTGAAATGGGCTTCAATGTCTAGCAAAGTCATATTGGCACCACTGGTTATCAAAAATGGCCTTGTTTGTCACATTTCATTTGATAAATGACTTTAACAGTAAATAATCTAATCTGCTGACCATTAACGTCCAGGGGTGGGCAGACATGCTGACAGCACGGCCTGATTGTACGTGATAATGTCAATATTAACTCTAATTTTATTTCTTTGTTGATTTCAGAGGATGTGGTAATTAAAAATATTTATTAAAATAAAAATTTCCAGTTTGCTTCAGGCCGAATTGTTAATTAGGCCAAGTCCGATTTATGATGATGGAAATGATACTAATTCAATGGCTGGAGTTAGATTATTGTTTGGTGTAGATAGGTTAGGTGGGAAGTCTCAGTAGCTGTTTTATTATGGAATGTTCTGTATACATAAATGAAGGATTTCATATCTTAGAAGGCAGGTGTGTAAACTGATATTAGTCACTTTCTATATATTAAGTTAAATAATTTATTTTTCACCCAAAAATATACTTCCTTTTGCTCGCAATTTTATGTTTCTCTGCCTTTATTTTGCAAATATAGGAGTTGCATACAATATCTACAAATCAATTCATGCCAGAATGAATAAGTAGATGTTTCAGGATCATGATCACCATTTTTATGGTGGTTTTGGCTCTGTGTCAGTATTTATTACAACATAATGGTTTTCATCTTCAGAAGCCTTCATAAAAGGAATCCTGCTTATTTCAAATGTTTTATTGCACACATTGACCAAACAACCCCATATAACAATCTCCACATGTGTTGGAAAATTCAAAAGAATTAGTAAACTGCAATGAAAATGGAAGACATTTTGAGCTGCCCATCCATCAAGGCACAGATACCGGTTTAAAAAAAGAAAAAAAAAGTCTTATATTCTATTACATACTGAAGGTCAGCATTGAGCAAATCCTAAAATATAGGCATGATCTCAAAACAACAGCTTCAGTGTTAGTTTTTGAAGTCCCACAGAGCTGGCATATGCTGCAATCAACTCCGGAATAAATTATCTTTCCAATAACATACACTTTCATATGTCCACACCGCATAAGAAAAGCTCTGGTGCTCGAAAAACACAGAAAACGTACCTGTTTTTAAAAATCGACTCTGAGAAGCCCGTCCGTATTATTCGCCTATACAGACCCCCGTAGACCGCCGTTTAGCCTTTGTAGAAGCTCCCGCGGACATAATAACTCATCGACACTATTCCTTACGCACAATATGTCTTTATCCGTGCAATAAATAATGACCAAGTACCTTTCCGACGATCACAAGTACACGTTTTCAAAAATCTCAGTATCCCACGACGCCATTTGAATTGAGAATGCCGGAAGTTGATAGCAAAGCCGCAGAAATACTTGTTAAATTATCCCATTGGATTAAATAAATTTGGTTTAAATATTGAACCAATGAAGTGGGAGCGATTTGAAAATGTAATGACGTCATGGTTTACTGTCAACTTCCGGCATCCCCAATGCAAATGGCGTCGTGGGATACTGAGATTTTTGAAAACGTTGTAAACGTGTACTTGTGATCGTCGGAAAGGTACTTGGACATTATTTATTGCACGGATAAAGACCTATTGTGCGTAAGGAATAGTGTTGATGAGTTGTTATGTCCGCGGGAGCTTCTACAAAGGCTAAACGGCGGTCTACGGGGGTCTGTATAGGCGAATAATACGGACGGGCTTAGAGTCGATTTTTAAAAACAGGTACGTTTTCTGTGTTTTTCGAGCACCAGAGCTTTTCTTATGCGGTGTGGACATATGAAAGTTATGTTATTGGAAAGATAATTTATTCCGGAGTTGATTGCAGCATATGCCAGCTCTGTGGGACTTCAAAAACTAACACTGCAGCTGTTGTTTTGAGATCATGCCTATATTTTAGGATTTGCTCAATGCTGACCTTCAGTATGTAATAGAATATAAGACTCTTTTTTTTTTTTTTTTTAAACCGGTATCTGTGCATCAAGGGATCCATTCATAATTCATCCATCAGCCAAACCATCTTCCAACATATCCAGCCACTCTAAAATACTTATTTCTGATTTCATCTGGGAAGTGCTGCTGTACTTGGTCTGTGATATTATCACTGTAATTCATCATCTTATCACCCAAATATATCATTTGCCAGAACTCCTTTGATGTCTGTTTTTATACACTACATTTAACCCTTAACCTGCTACATAAAATTATATATAATGGACTGTTCTTTCTTTGAATAAAGACCATTCCATTTATGTGACAAGGGGGTGAGTTGGGGGAAATGACTGATCAGCAGCCAGACATTGTAAACCCTGATCAGCATGCGAGTTACTCGCAGGCTGATCTGGGTTTACAATGGCTGCAAAGGCTATTATAAAGGCAGGAAAGTCGCCATATGCTGGTGCAACTACAGAATCAAATTCAAATTCCCTTTGAAGCAGCTCGAAATAACCTGTACAATTTGGTAATGAGTCGTTAAAAAACAATTCAATTACACACATCAAGAATGTCAAGAGATTTATCCCCTTTAATCACAGTAATGTAACTAATGATGCATGCTGCAGTAACCACAGGCTTGTATTACAATAGAATAGAAGGAAAGAGAGAAGAAGACATAGTGTTATAGTATAAGTATATACATGTAGTAAAGGGAAGGCCAGAATCATAATACACTCGCTTTTTTTTTTTTTAACCATTTTTCTATTCCGTGAGTAAATATTGCTCTGCGATCGTGTCAGATATACATTATTCTCCTTTTCTGCAACATTGGCTTTCCTAAATATGCCATACCCACTAGGAAATTTTTCATCAAATATCGAAATTCGCAGATTGTATCAAGGTTTACATAAAAAAAGTAGTGAATGGCTTCCTGATTAGTAAAAAGGTATAAAAAAAATTTACAGAAAAACGACTGTGTATTATGATTCTGGCCTTCCCTTTACTATATACATTTACTATAACACTATCTCTTCTTCTCTCTATCCTTCTACACTAGTGTAATGCAAGCCTGTGGCAGTAACCCAGTTATAAAGCAGCACTTACTTCGATGCAACCAAACAATTTTGTAAAAGTTAATGATAAAATACATTTAAATGAGAGACAAAGCCATCTTGGCTGACTTTCTTTAGCAAATATTTATGTCACTAATAAGATAAAATGCACATGTTTATAGCAGATTTCTCACCAATGCCAAGAAAAAGTTGAAACTTGTTTAGGGAATGAAATGCACAGGACATATTTGTGCAAAACAAAAACAACAGCAAGAGACATAATAAACTGATATAACTTATTTCTGAAATTATAAACTAAAGTAATTATATTATCAAAAATAATGACACATCATAGATTATCCAAAATAATGACACATCATAGATTATCAAAAATAATGACACATCATAGATATGTATATCTTTTGAGTTCTGGACATTGTTTTTATTATTTCATTACATATTCCACTATTCAAGATGTATGTATTTGCATATACATAACTAAGTATTTGTATATACATAACTAAGTGCACATTACACCATAATTATATTATCAAAAATAATGACACATCATAGATTATCCAAAATAATGACACATCATAGATTATCAAAAATAATGACACATCATAGATATGTATATCTTTTGAGTTCTGGACATTGTTTTTATTATTTCATTACATATTCCACTATTCAAGATGTGAGTATTTGCATATACATAACTAAGTATTTGTATATACATAACTAAGTGCACATTACACCATCTCTAAATACTAGGGACACCACCTTTAAGTATGCAAATATAACTAACAGCTAACCCATATAGGGTATACCACCTTTAAACATAGGTAAGTCACCACAAAACAGGTAATTTGTGTCTCATCTCTGTTGATCAAACAACTCCATACAAAATCCATTTCCCCCAAAAGGACACATTATGGTGACAGCATTTTATGTTCATTTGATGAGATAATGTGGTAAGTTTGAAGGCGTTCACACACACATGATTTAAGGCGGCTCAATGGTAGATAGGAAATTGATGGACTTGTTACTGTTCACAGAATGTCAGAAGGAAAATCATATCAACATTACTGTTCACAGAATGTCGGAAAGAAAACTGTATCAACAAATTTAAAATGCAACTGTTTTCTTGATTAGAAATTCAAACTGAACACATATGACTTAGCAGAGATAGAAGCATTTGAAGTGTTTTGTGTGTTATCGTGAGGTTTAGAGTAATTCCCAAGTCAAATACAGATGACTTTTTCATAAAAGAGCTTTGGAAGAGTTTTAACAAGTCAAAATTTAATCCTTCAACTGATTTATCCGCAGTTTGAGAAACATCCTTACATTACAGGGAAAAGAAAGCAAGAAGAAATTGCGAGGTACACCGAATACCAAATATTTATATTAAGACTTGAGACAAATCCTAATTATATATTTATGACATCAAGGGAACCAGCCAGCTATGTCCAACAGGGCACCAGTCAGTCATATAAAGCAAAACAAATTGAACAAATAGGTTACACTGTCATACACCAGTTCAGCGCTGGTAGATATATCTCCATTAAAAACCCATTTGCCTATTTATCACATGTTTCAAATCTCTTGGTTAGCTATGTAACTTAACTTTTCTATTCACCTCAACAGACTAGGTGGAGACACTGGACATTTTTTTATAATCGATCGTCAATTTACAAACTTATTTTAAGAATGCTACTTATTCCTTTACCTTTATTATATTCTTTCTCACTGTGTTTAATCTTCGATCTTTTCAAAAATTAACAGCTTTTCACTTCAAAATTTCTGACAGTTTCTATTCAGTCGACCATAAATGGTATCATAAATTATATCATAATTATGCTATTATATAATTTTGGCAAAATCCTTCCCCTTATCAAACAATTAAAAGGATAATTTTTTCATATAGCTGAAAATTCTACACAAAATGATACAATAAAGCAGGATATTAATCTAACACAGCTCCAATAAAATGTGACAGCCAACTGGAAATAATAGGGAGATTAGCATTTTTTATGTAAGTCAGAGGGTGGTAAAACCTTTAGACAGAAAATACCAAGACGTCTATCTCTACTAATCTAATCTTCGCATCTCCCGTTTCTAGTTTCTTCATAAATAAAAATATTTCCCTTGTTACTTGAGTAAAACAGACTTTGTGTCTTCCATGTAAGACCGACCGGAGAAGTGGGGGTCCCACCCCTCATTCAACGTTTACGTACATTTTAATAATTTTATGTCCCTTGTTATGAAATGCAATCGTAAATCTCAAGTTTAATATGCAACTGGTAAAAGCAGGGAGTTTTAGATAACATTTGTGCTTTTTTTTTGTTGAACTTAATATAATAAGTAAAACATGTTTTGTAAAATTAATGGCAATTTTATAAAAACTAATTCTGCTGCATTTAAATGGGGGGAAATTATAGATCACAAGCTTTATATATCTGATAATACATTTGATGAAAGAGAAATAAAAACAGAAAAAATAGAAATATTAATTGCAGTATTCTGCATAGATATTACAAATTATGACGTTATAATTTCATAAAAAAATGTTTTAGAAGATGGATTATTTTAATTAGCCACTGATCTTCTCATCTTGCCATAGTCATTAGTGAAAACTATACTTTACCTTCAGAATTCCTATCAATGTTATATTTGATACGTTTGTTGACTGATTCGTATAATAAAGGCATTCAAAACCTTCAGACTGGCATTTCTAAATTATGGTATTAAAACAGCGGGGATCCCCTAGCTAGTTTAAGTCTTCAGTCAGGCCACACTGTACTATGTGGTTATGCGAATTTGAGACTTAAATTATTGAATTATTTTTGATAGGTTTACTTCTGTCTAGGTGGTTTAAATTAAATTAGGCAAATAGACTCCTTGGAAATTTATTAGCCCCATAAAGCAAGATAAAGTTGCCAACTCCATTCGGTAGAGCCATATGTTAGCAGGCAGCAGTTTCTATATGGTTAACTGTATTGAAATTTTAAATTTTGCAAGGTTATAATTATCAGTCGTTAATGGTAGCAAATGTTGTTTAATGGCGACGCATTAGCAGAGCCATTACATACGATTTGCGACCGTTGTTTGAGTGATATACTGTCACAACAGTCAACATTTCAATACTCGTTTATCTGGTTTTAATGCATTTCATTGTTTTTTACAGTTTTGGTCACAAAGGCATTGAAATGAAATTAAATGACATCATGTTTTTTACAGTTTAACGTCACATGATTGGATTTGCAATGGGTTATGCACTATTTAATAGTCGCAAATTTGTTAATGTCATTACCAATCGAATGGCAGCATATTTTTGCAAATTTGTTAGAATAGTTCAATACTGCCTGCTTTTACAGTTCCTGGAAAATATTAACAGCTTTTAGATGACAAGATGACAAAATCAGTTAAACACCTCATCCATATTTTTCAGATCATATTCTTACAGTCTGTTACTCCCTAAAGAAAAAAAAAATGCTAAGAGAATGTCAACATATACAACAAGACAGTTTGAAGCCATTAAAGTACAAATGTGTCGTACATCTCCTAATTTGCATCTTTTATGAACATGTTTTATTAGGGAACAAACATAGCTTTCCACAACCAGCAAATTTTTACTATAATTTGCTTAAATTTAAAGGCATAAACACGAAATAAGCCAACCTGAAACTGCATCTAAAATGAATAACAAGCACAAACATGGCTTGACAAGAGTTAATTGGGAAAGTCATCTGTTTTTGTGCCAGTGATCAATAAAATCTCACTGACAAAGCAACCAAGCTCAACAAGTTGAAAGGAAGATTTACAAGTTGGTCCCTGGAGAAGTGAACTTGTTCGCCAGGAATTCCATTCCACTTCCAATTAGCAGTTAATTGGTTAGGATTAATTCTGTTAATTAACAAATCTGTAGATTGAATTACTGGAACACCAAGGGAGGATTTCTTGGGATTTCCTTGTCAATTATTCAGGAGGGTTCATCATAAACAATAGAACTAGATTTCATGCAAGGTCTTAAAGCACTAAGGCCTGGCATGTTATGGCTTTGGACTAATTTGGTTTCAACCAATGGTACTTGCTTGTTGAGACATCAAGCATAATCGAAGGGTCAGTGCAAAACTATTGTAACTACATATGAATAAAGAAGGAGATACAACAGTTTTGCACTGAACCCTCACATTGTGCCTGTTATTTAGCTTTATCTGTGCCTATCCCTGCTAGGACTAAGAGAAACAGTCACTAAAGTCCATGGACCAGTGACAATATTTAGGTCAATGACCAGCAGTGTCTATTCTAGAAATCGAAAAGTAGGGGGGGGATTTCTTCCCCTATACTTGAAAAATAGGGGGGATTTTAAAAAAGCAGGGGGAATATATGAAAACACATGAACTGACAGATACCTTTTATTGCAACAGCATATATTCATTATTGCAGTTTTCTCAGTCTTCAAGCATCATCAAACGATAGTTTTCTGAAAATCTGTCGCTGTTTCTTTGTTTTAAACTCCAACAAAGCCCTAGAAGCATATAAGTCCTTCAGAGTGGGGCCTTCAGTGTTGATGGTCGTCACCAGTGATAATATTTAGGTCAAGCACTTAAGAAATGTGTCTCCAGCCGTGCACTGACAAAAGCTTAATTAAAGCTAAAATATGACATGTTGACATAATTGCCACAATAATCATTTACTGTTGCAGCCTCTAGAAAATCAATAGCTACCTAATGGTATATCTTTCACATTTTACATGGGCGACCAGGACAAGAATTGTGTTCAATGGCTCATCAACATGTAATCCTAGGTAATTTTGAGCCACAGAGAATGAGAGTAAAGATGCTTAGGTTTTGTTTGTTTGAATGGTGTTTTATGTCATTTTCAGCACATGATAGATTATATACGATGGTCATTTTTTTTGTGGTAGAGGCAGATCACCCCAGTTTTCCTGGGCAAAACCAGTATTGTATTCCTCACGCCATCCATAAGAACAGACACTTTCTCACTCGAAGTCGAGCTCCAGTGAGATTAGAACCCACAGCGGTGAGATGCAAGGAAGTTTTAGATGCAGTGTCTTGATTGTATCCTGGCCACGGATGCGCTTTCACTCTTTGGATCTGGGAACCATGCACTTAACTCTTACTATCGCATAGATTCCTATAGTTCTTAAACATACCCGAAGGATAGACTCTGGATACAAAGGACCGCCTTGTTTACGACCCCAGCCAACGCATGTGTGTCTTGTTTAAGGCACACTGAAAATATCCTGTGCCATCTATGAGTATTGAACCCGTGATCTCCAGATTCAGAGCTAGCTAGTCTACCATGCTAACCACTGGCTGCCATGGTCCCTTTCAAACAAAACAAAAACAGAACATCTAGTTTACAGTTCAACACAACCTTCAAAGAACAAAACAATGTATCACTTTTTTATGTGGAACACAATTCTCCAGAGCCATATTAATTCTGCAACAGGAATGCCTAAGTTTATGTGAATCCCTGGTTTACCATTTTCTCGATCTAGCTGCATCATGCAGTCTATTACAGTATCCATTCAAATCAACATCAATCTAATTCATTAGTAAATTTTTCATTACAATTGCTTTAGATTACAACACTGAGACTTTAACATGTTTAAGGCTTCATTTCTCTTTAACCAATAACATGCCATTCAGCTATTACTCTAAAAATGAACTCAATTTTGCAATTTTAAATTGTCTTTGAAAGACACAAAATACCTTGGACTAGCACCATTAGTTTTGTTTTAAGATGTTCTTATTAAATTATTTCAAGAAAACAAATGACTCGATCTACAAAGGAGAAGCAACGTTTTAATTCTGCAATTTGTAAAAAGTCAATAATAAAGACTCCAAAGCTTAGCAGCTTCTCAAATAAACCTTTCTTGCTTTTTGTTGTCGACCTTGATATCTGATTAAGAAAAACGACTGACACTACAAAGAAGAAGCAATGTTTTAATTCTACAATTTGTAAAAAGTCAATAATAAAAACTCCAAACCGGCTTCTCAAATAAGCCGTTCCTGCTTTTTTTGGTAAACCTTACTTTCCGAAAGCAGAAACTTGAAATTTATCAAACAATTAATCACATGAAATATCTTCACAAAAAATCAAGGATACTGATCTTAACAAAATGATAAATGATTAAACAATCCGATTCTTTATCCTCCGAAATCCCTCTCCAAAAATGCTGGATTGGTATCAGAAAATCAGGCAATTTGTTCCATAAACCTTAATAAACTGATTGCACTTGATCATCATGATGCTATCTTTTATTTGATTGGTTTGCTGTTCTTCTAGTATATTTAGAAGAGTCTCTTGAAGGATAAAAGATATGCCAGTTAATGGGAGATTTTAATGTCTTGTTCAACAGCATGCTGGGTTATAAACTGCTCAGGCAACCTCAGGAGATGTGTTTGCAGATACTTGGAACTAAATGCATTCAGGTGGTGAAATTCAAACAAAATGAATAGATGAATGGTGTTTTACATGGATGCTCCTCGTTCACTTCAAAACCACGCTATTCAGTTTCCTCGATGGCGAATTCTTCATTGTCTGCTCTTCGTAACAACAGTTGGCTTTTTCTTCGGCCCCTGCCAACTGGTGCCGAATTTAAACAGATAGGTAACGGCTCTATAGCAAAAGCTGAATATCCTTGGCAAGGGTAAAACTGCAATAATGTTTCTGGAAAGCCTATCAAGCATGCTAATATGACATCAGTAGAAACTCTGCCACTAGCAAACCATAAATAATGACAAGAAATGGAAATAAACAGAATAATTGTTTTTTATGCTGTTTGTAATACAAATTGGTTAACAGGCAATATTGGTAAGGAAATGAAAATGACTGTTAGAGAGACCAGACTGTCAGATTTATATGCTTTTAACTCGATAATGACAGTAAAGTCTCGGAGGTCATGGAGACCGGACGCAAAGCGACTCTATAATACTGTTCACATATCACATTTTCTAAATGCTTTTTGAATTCCTCAATCATATTGTAAATCGCCATTTCATTGCGAAGCGACCTGGGATCAAACCTACAACCTTCCGCATGCAAGGTAGATGCTTATGACTAGAACTATCACAGATGGTTTTGTTTGTTTGTTTATTTGACAAATTCTAAAGGGCCATAATTCTGTAATAAATTAGGCAATCAACTAGGGTATTAAAGTGCACAAGACTTACAACTATAACAGGAAACAATGGATGAAGTAATTCTGCTGACTGCAATTAATGCTTTCACAAAAGTTAACACTAACAACACATCGTTACTTGCCAGCAGGGGTCTATAATTGGCCTCATTTTGGAAATAAAAACAAAAATACCACATCAGATAAAAAGATATTCCAAAATATTTAGGCAATAAATTACAGAGATCTTGATAACGTCAGAAGAAATTTGTTGACTAATATAAACAAGTATATAGCCTGATGATATCCTAACAGTTGATGGATCACGTTTGGCTTCTTCTGGCACTGAATCTTTCAATACTTATTCTGACTGATACAAGAATATTTAACATTTCTTGTAAAAGAATGCAGTTATAATAAGGGACAAAACTTAGAAATTGAACATCTTTTATCACAATACCTGTGGTGTGAGAGTGTAATAAAGCCGTGATGTATTACTCATATTACACTAGTGAAATAAATATGCAGATGAAGATCAAATCATC
Organism: Cyrtodaria siliqua; assembly: GCA_037043455.1. NCBI lineage: Eukaryota > Metazoa > Mollusca > Bivalvia > Adapedonta > Hiatellidae > Cyrtodaria > Cyrtodaria siliqua. The sequence continues at coordinate 66,324 of JAWPHD010010704.1, forward strand.
TTTCGGTCTTTTCCGGCTCAGCTCGTTGTCTGCATCTCGCAGCGTATACTTTTATCCAACTCGCCCGTTTCTTCTTTAAGCTATCACCATCATGATATGTCTAAAATGTTATTAACCCTTCCTCGATCATGATAAATGACTGAGTTTATTGTCCTTACATGCAGAAATTTTGAAGCATTTATCAAATACTAAAATTAAATTAATTAGCATCTACATTTAAGAATACAAAATCAATCTGACTTTAAATCTACTTGCATAATATTAACTAAAAGATAATAAAAAAACCCTTTTTTTTTTAGTTAATCTTCATTATTTTCTTATTTTCTTTTTTTTTTAGTTTATCTTCATTATTTTACCATAGGTTTATATATATTACTGGTGTAATATAATCAACAATCAGTAAACAAGTATTTATTAATAATGATTTGCACATGAAATTATGTAGAAAAACTAATGGGAGTCACCTTGAGTCAAACAAATCAAGATTGCCGTGTGTCCCTTTAAAAACGTTACCACTCATACATACATAATTCTTTCAATCCTTTCCTTCCTCATTCCACTCTTTCTCATATAATCTCTCTCTCCTTTTCTCTCTGTCTCTCATCTCCATCAAATACACCACAAAAGACAAACAAAACAAAAAATACACACACTCTCTTAAAAGCTTGCAAATAATTAGTCTGCATCAAAAGAAAAACAACAAAAAAGTGTATTCAACATTGCCAAAAAAAAAGAAAAGAAAAAAAGACAAGTCAATCTCTGATATGACTTACAGTCCTTTACTAGCGTGGTGTATTATGATCAATGGTTAACGATAATGCCCCAGGCCATTGTGAAGTATAGAAGGTGGCGCCAAGCAAAAATATGCTAATACACATACATGTAAAGTTGTTTGTCAAACCACAGTGTAGGAAGCTCAAACAAGTAGTTACAATAGAAATTTGGTGAAAACATTTGTTAATATTGTGAAACGATGGATCAGTTTTCAGGGGTTAAGATTTTATTGTGATTCGTTGATGACAATTTAGTTTGTTATTCGTCCATATCCATTGAGACTTTTGTGAACATTTGAAGGATTTATGTTTGGATAGCTGGTTTAAGTTGTTATAATTGTCACACGAAAAGTAAGTACAATGTGCAATGTTAATTACATTAAGTTGGACTAAAATTGAATGGTAGTTAAATGTGGTAATTTCAAAAACTTGTTATTCAGAAAAACTATGGAGTATATATATATATAAAGACAATCTATAAATCATTTTAGAATTCTTTTTTGTTTAGAATCTGCCCTATCAGAAAGTCAAGAAACTCATTAAAACATGCAAACACTTAAAATATTTATTTACATTAAAAACATGGAACTCAATGTGTTCTCAGAACTCAGCGAGTCCTATATAGGAGACACTCAATGTGTTCTGAGAACACAGTGAGTTCTATTTTTTGCATAAAAATGATATTTTGAGTGATTGCATTACTCATTGAGTATGAGTTTCTTGACGTTTTGATACGGCAAATTATAAACAAAAAATAATTCTAAAATGATTTAACAGACTGTTATAAAAACATTTTTTTATTTAAGTGTATTCTTTCGCTTTTATGCAGAATAATCCCTAAATAATCTAGGCGGCCCATGTGGAGCCTTACCCCATTGTATCAATAAGAATTCTCCCGATTTGAAAGAAGAGAAAATAAATTAGACAAATTAAAAGGAATCTTTGAAGTCCTCATTTACCAAAGGATAGTCATCTATCACACACAGTACTGCCAGATTAGACAATCTGTGGGAAATCAGAGAAATTCCTTGCAGGATTTGTTGAAAGCTTTGTGAACAAGCTCCAGCCATCAGATGAGGCGAGAGGCTCCACTAATACAGTATCAAAGCAAAAGCTTCTCTGATTTATCCCTATTTGTTTTTTTTAGAATCTGAGATTTATTGTAAAGCAGATTGCATATTTCACTGATTGTCTGTGAGTCAAGGATTACACATAATTCGCTGATTGTTCCAGAGTTACATATAATTCCTGATTGTCTGTGAGTGAAGGATTACAATATTCGCTGATTGTCTGTGAGTTGAGTATAAGATATTCCTTGATGTGAGTTGAGTATAACATATTCGTTGATTGCGAGTTGAGTATATATAACATATTCATTGATTGCGAGTTGAGTATAACATTTGTTGATTGCGAGTTGAGTGTAACATATATTTTGATTGTCTGTGGGTTGAGTATTTTGAAATGGAAGTGTTTGAACCTTGAACGTATGTTAGATTTAGGGTATTACAGTTCTTAGTTTTCGGTGACTTAAGGCACCAGGTCTACTTAAATGGTAAGATAATATGCAATTTTTGGTTTCAAATGCCACCAGCAAATATCTTCGATAAACATGTTCCACATGCAATTAAAGGGACAACTTTAATATCTTTTTTTTTAAAAACATTTAGACTGCTTTTGTTATCAAGAAATACATTATTTTTTATTAATATATTATATGGTTGAAGGTTTATCATTTTTACAATTGTGGTGTTACTGGGGTATATTGTGGATTTGTTGAAGTAGGGATTTTTAACCTTAGGCTAACACATACTGAAGATAGTGGTGTTACTAGAGAAGATTGGGCTAATCACTTGAGTAGGTGCTATTAACCTTAGGGTAGAGCATACTGAAGAGATATTTGTGAATCTGTGGTTTTAATTTCCAATTAATCCAATTGAATTGGGTTTTCTGTCACACCAACAGACGTGCAGAGTTGCTGCAAATTCTGTTGTAAACATTCCATTTTTGGAGCACGACCATTGTTTTCTATCACCACTAAAGTAGCTCCTGAAACAATGCCGGCTTCATGATGAAAACATTTAACAGAACCTGGAAACAACAGGGAGGTTTATACTAGAAAATTACAGCATCAATAATAATTTATGACATGTAACCATTTAATAATATTGCACTTTACACTGAGTGCCTTTCCTCTGTCGAATATTAATTATTTTTTTGTCTGTCAATGCCCTATAACAAGTACTTTCTCTGTTGAATGCCAACATGACTGTGCTCATATATATAACCATCTGAGAGGATTTATTATATCTGTCTATTGTTGATCCTGTTGTTGATTAGACAGACAGGTTTGTTTTCTTAAGAATTATCTCTGTCTCTGTGTCTGCCTTCCTTCAATTAATGTCACTATTACAGGGAAACCAGCCATGGCCATTCAGTTACATAATGTCACTATTATAGGGAAACCAGCCATGGCCATTCAGTCACATAATGTCACTAATATACGGAAACCAGCCATGGCCATTCAGTTATATAATGTCACTATTATAGGGAAACCAGCCATGGCCATTCAGTTATATAGTGTCACTATTAATGGGGAACCAGCCATGGCCATTCAGTTACATAATGTCACTAATATAGGGAAACCAGCCATGGCCATTCAGTTACATAATGTCACTATTACAGGGGAACCAGCCATGGCCATTCAGTTACATAATGTCACTATTATAGGGAAACCAGCCATGGCCATCCAGTTACATAATGTCACTATTATAGGGAAACCAGCCATGGCCATCCAGTTACATAATGTCACTATTATAGGGAAACCAGCCATGGCCATCCTGTTACATAATGTCACTATTATAGGGAAACCAGCAATGGCCATTCAGTTACATAATGTCACAATTATAGGGAAACCAGCCATGGCCATTCAGTTACATAATGTCACTATTATAGGAAGTCACTATTAAAGGGAAACCAGCCACGGCCATTCAGTTACATAATGCCATGTTAGCAGCATTGTTAGTTTGAACAAGGTCAATATGAGCAAAGCATCCCTACTAAAGCTCCCTTAATTTCACCAAAGGTGTTTCAGATAAAGCCACTTTTAACATTTCTGAGTCATGTTTGCCAACATGATCATAATTATATATTTTTACTTGTATTGGAGACATCAATGGGGATCCAAGCATGGGTTTGAGCCTCAGCTAGGCCACTGGGTTTCTTCCGGGCCAGTCTGGTGTGTCCATGAGAAAGAGACTCGATTCCTTAGCCTTGTATGTTGGATAGGGATGTATGTAAAGTGGGCGGCTCGTGTACCGGAGTCTATCCTCCGAGCATGTAAACAAACAGAATTGATTCCATATGAAAGGTAGGGCAAAGTCCCCACATTTCTATGTATCCTCCCCCTCTCTCTGGGGCGGCTCTAAATATCCTAAAATAATGTGTTGATGAGCCGCTAACAGTTTTACTTCTATGTTATTAGTGGGAATAATGTTTCATACTGTAGAACACTCCTAACTTGAATGTGTTTTTGAATTGTGTCTGGCTGTACTATTGGATTATCATTCAACTGTGATTTTGGAAGACAATGGCTCTTGGCACCCTCTGTAACAAAATCCTAATGATGGCCTGCAGGACTGGGAAATTGTTCATGTTAACTACTTTTCTCTATATCCGGTTCAGCTTTTTTCCCCCCTAAAAATATTCTATCACGGTTTTATAAATCTGTTTTATAAGTCAAGATGTTATGAAAAATTAAAAATGTAAAGATTTTGTTTAAGAAAAAGATAATAAGTGACACTCAAGTGTTACATTAAAGGATCTTGAAACAGACATAGTCAAGTAGAGATACAATTTCACCCACTTCATTGAGCAGTTCAACCATTTTCTCCTATCACTGTTCACAGAACTGTGTCTCTTGAATATTGCATAGCACACTTACGTCTGACCATGGAGATTACCCAGGGGTCCTCGACAGCGACTAGTATATTATCTAACTGATGATAATTTCACTATATAGTCTATAAACAACAACGCAAGGCTGACGCTCGTTTTTGCAAATTGCCTTCTTAAATCATTACTGCATCCATGTTGGGTAAGAAAACATAGCTCTTGACATCAGCTGTAGACTTAATGTCGTTTATTTTTGTGTCGGTATTGATTCAAGCGACAACGAAAGATAATCAGTAAATGTTTGTCGTTAGTTTCCGGCAATAATTTGTGCATTAATAATAAACCCTATAGGGCTATACATCATCTTGACGTTTGCTACACAGTCTGATAAAGGTTTTCATAGATAAAAAAAAATTATAACACAGTCTACTCGGGCCCTGTGGTTGTAAAACACAAGCTTTTGTCTGGACAATTTGGCTACAAGGCTAACTATGAAACATGCGTTAACTTTGAACCGTGCGTATCTGAGAGCTCCTCACAAGTTTTACAGAGATCATTGATACGCCGCAATAAACACGATGGAGACATGATGTTTTTATTGTAATGAAGTGGGCATGTTTGAAGATATCTTTTGAGTAATTGTCAATAAGTTACTTAGCTAGTTTTGTAAATTCAATGATGAAAGTGGAGACAAAGACTGAAAGTGGCAGACGTAAAGAATTACTAACATTACTATTGTGAAAGGATTTAACTAATAATTCGTGGTTTATTATATATCTGACAAATGTAATAATTGGTGGTTAAATCGTAAGTGATGAACATAATATCATAAGTGACAAACATAATAATTGGTATCATAAGTGATAAACATAATAACTGGTGGTTAATTATGTGATAAACATAATAATTGGTGGTTAATTATAAGTGATAAACATCTATAATTGGTGGTTAATTATAAGTGATAAACATTCATCAAGCAAGAGGTATGATATATTTTTTCATGAATTAATACATTATTGTATGCACACTTTTTTTAATGTTTAATTAAAATAATAAAATAACTGAAACCTTTGCTGTCAGAGAAAATCATAAAATTTAATAATATGTCACACAAGTACATAATCCTGTCAATTTCACTCTAATAAATGTGGCAAGAGAAATACTGCAAATTACAACATTAAATGTGTCTTGTTGAAGATGGCAATAAAATCTCAAATTGTCAGAGAAAGATATCTTAAAAGTATTCTCTTTTTTGCCATTATATAAAAAAATGTACAAAATTAAATTGAAGAGGGCATGCAGTTTACAAAACAAAAAGTTTGAAACAACTAGCAATGACAAAATTTTATCAGTGGTATAACATTATCAGCAATGAGATATCGGACAGCAGCAGAAGTGCGCTGGTGACAAATGCACCGTTTTGTAGAGAGGATTACCTCCGGTTAAGTGCAGGTTAATTCAGCCTTCCATCAACATGGGTCCGTCTCTAGGGAACCTCTCAATTTAACTCTGAATCATGACTACACCAGCATTATATGTCGTTACACTGTTAACAACTCTATCCTTGTTTTCCGAGCTAATGGCTTTTATTCCTTTTCTTGTTTAAAAAAATTAAATAAAAGGGGAACAAGTTAGAGCCAACTCGTACATGACAAAATGGTGTTTAAAGACAAAGTTTATTGCGTTTTTGCTTCTGACATGCAAAAATAAATACATTTTTTGCTCATGAATATTCATGTTATTTCTGAATTACAATGACTATATATGTTTAACACTATTTAATTGACACCACTCCAAGTCAACCATGTCCTTGTTCTACCAGTCTGAACTTTTAACATGGCCATGCCACCAAAACTCATCAGAACGCATGGAGTAGCTTTCATATGGAGGAAGTTCTGATAATATACATAAATGCATGCATATAATTATATGCACTTGCATATAATTATAATTATGCATATACAGATCTTGCTATGTCTCCAGGCTAATGGTAGAACGTCAGACCCAGGATCGAAGGGTTTGATCCCTGCCATGACTATATGTGTTGTGTGCCTGAGCAATGCATTTTATCTGCATTTGTTTAGTACGGGTTCTACCCAGGAAGACATTGAGGGGGATTAAAATAAGTTCAGAGAGCCTTCGTTACAATCAATATAAAAATAAATAAGTTTTAAACTAAACTATATCTCCAGGCTAGAAACGCTGTCATCCAAACAATTATTTAATCAAATTAAATGAAAAAAATATTCAAAAAGGAAAACTCCAGTTCACCATTATAGGCTGAAAACATAGAATGCTTAGAAACCAAGGGACATAATCCACATCATGTGACAGTTATCTCCCACTAGATTAAAGAGACAGGAGTACACATGGGTCTAAGGAATCTAAGACAATATCTCCTGAATTTTAATCCTCAAATGTCATAATTATAATGAAAAGCTTTTATTTGATTGATACAAAAAGACAAGCTCACTAAAATCTTGGCTAATTCGTATTTGAGAAAAATCCGTATAATATTCCATATGCAAATAATGACACACACTATAATGGTTTTTGTGTCTAGCGAGGAGATTGAGTGGAAGAAAGTGAGTGTCTTATCTGGTTTCCAGTAATACAGACTACTGCATTAGTCTTCAAGTCCCATTAGCATAGATATAAATATTTGTTTTACTGGAGTGGATAAAATCGAGATTATCTTTCCAGAGGTCTCTTGTTTTTAGTTTTTATTTTATAACCATTACTCTGTTCACTTGTTAACATGGAGAAGTTTATAAGTTTAGAAAGGTTTAAAGCACTGCGGTAATATGAAGCCGTTTTGATGTTTTACAAAGAATACAGAATATTGTCTCTCCTGTTCGTTCATGGCATCTGCAACGTTTCATGAGAAAATGAAAATCTGCGTGTGGCCAGTCATGTGGCGCAAACATTTTCATTGGCACAAATAGTTGCAAATTTTGTTTGATCTTAAACAAGAGAACTGGTTGGTTAAAAGCATTTTAGTGTAACGTTATAGTTATTGACAAACATTTGGATATATTTTCAGTGAAAATAACAAAATTAGATAGAAGAGGTTAGTGGATAATCTCTGGCATGTTTATAAATTAATTTATGACAAAAATCAATTTGTCAATTAAAAATCAATTAAAATTCGTCCATAAGTTTATTTCTATACAGATTTTTTTCTTTATGGGCTTTCGGACAATTAAATTTAAAAGTAGTTCTTAAGTTGTAGGTATTTTGTCTGGAGACTATGTTTTCTTTACGATTGTCAAAGTCAATTTGTCAGACTATTCAACCGCAATAAAGATGTATTTAGTGAGATTATTTCTGGATTAGGTTTGGCTTACACTGGCTCAGGAAGAAAGGCCAGTGTACTCCATAAATATAACAAGTGGCTATTGACAGGAGGGAGGGAATCAAGTGCTTTATCTTAGGTTGAGATATATTTCTTTGATAAAAAATGTTCTTTGGGATGTTGACAGGGCTTGATAGATGCGTGTATTTGTGTTTTTATAACTGACAACCATTAGTTTGAAAAGGTAATTAAGTTAAAATAAAAAATAAAAATTTGAACTGATGAACTTTGAGAAAGAAATGAATGAAGCAAGTTTAATACATGAAAACAAATTGTTTTACTGGAATACATATGTGGATAGTGCACACATTTCTTGCCATTATTCTTTTTATCAGGACTAATTGTTTCCGCTTCTATATTTTCAGGTTTATAAATTACTTGGAGGATGAAAAAAACTCGTCAACACGCCATTGGAAAGTTACAGTCTGAAAGAACAATTCTCACGGGATGACCTAACCACTGAACAGAAACAGCTTTCATTGGCTAATAATTAAAAGTGATAATTTAATTTGAGCTTGAATAAACTTGTGATCCTAAGGCTTGGAATTTAAAAATTATCACAAAGTGAAACTTAGTGTTGAAATTTATAATTAGCATGGTATGATTAAAGTGCTTGTTTTTGGGAAGTTTTAAATATTCACTGCATGCCTCTAAGTGCTGGAATTGAAGCAATCTCTCTGGACGGTAGCCATTTTGAATATCCTACTGATTCAAGTAGGGGAGCTGAAATATGTCCATCAACACATACTGACCTGATGAGGGTCAAGAAAAAATTGTTTCGGACTGATAGGACAATGAAGAGATTCAGTCCTAGTGGTCAGAACTATCCCGACCCGTCTAAACCGCCAGATGGAGAAGTCCAGAACAACAACAACAATGTCACAGACGGGTCAAAGCGTGTGAAAACATCTCAGTCGTTTGAGAGCTTGTTTGATAGTGAGACACTGAGTGACGTGATCGTGAATGTCAATGACGGACAGTATGTGTTCCAAGCTCACAAAATGATCCTGGGATTAAAAAGTGACATTTTGGCAGCCATGTTGAACGAGTTGTCGCCAGGGGTTTCAGAGGAAGATAATCCCTCTCTTTGTGTTCATGAGCCTCCTGAATGTGCAAATGTGTTCTGCCGGTTTCTGTACTTCATTTACAGCGGCACGGTCTGGTTACATAGGGACTATGTAATATCACTGCAGCGACTTGCGAAAAAATATGATGTGCAACCACTTCTCCACCACTGCGAGAATTTCATAACGCAAATCTTAAACAATACCTTAGCAGGTTGTGATATAAATACTCGCGGATTTTCTGTTGAAACTGTGTGTAACCTTCAGGAGGACACGTTTCAATCTCCTGAGGTGCGGAGTCTTGCATTTAAAGTGCTATGTTTGTGTTTCCACAAGTTGGCCATTTCTGAAAGATGGCCCCGTTGTTCATGGCAGCTCGTTTGCGACTTGCTAAAAAACGATTACTGCCAGGCTGAAGAAAATGTGATTCTGACGTCTGCTACGGAATGGATGAAGAAGAATAATCTCAACGACAAAGCAAGAATCGAGGATATATTAATAAACATAAAATACCCCCTCCTTCACAGAAGAGTGTTATATATGATGCAGAAAAATGGTGCATTTAAAAACTTTCCGCGTGTTCAAGAACAGGTCAATAATGCCATAAAATACCACTGTTTCAAGGACATTCCCGAAGCGCGGGAGGAATTTGTCGGAAATCAGTACCAACCCCGACGCCCACCATCCGGAATGGTCACAAATGAAAACAATAATTATGCCATCGAAGCTAGTCCCACTTCCATGCGATATTCCGACACTTCAAGTCGAGAGGATGTATCGTATTTGGCGTCAGCGGAAGCAACTCCTATAAATAGCCCTGCCGACCCCATGAACGGAATTACACCTTTTTACATAAACAAACACCCAAGATGATAGCATTCTGGAAGAAAACGAAAAAAACAAGATGGATGTTTATTGTTTTAAATCAAATGTGCTTTTGTGATACGTTGGATACTATTAAGTTTGCATAATGAATTTATTTGTTTCATGTTTGGCTGTACAGAAATATGATTGTTTTGCAAGTTAAGTCAGCTCACATTTACATGTTTAACTTATTTAGACATTAAAGCAGGTTACCTCTATATTACAACAGGTTGCCTCTATATTAAAGCTGGTGGTCTCTATATTAAAGCAGGTTGACTCTATATTATTATTAAAGCAGGTTGACTCTATATTATTATTAAAGCAGGTTGACTCTATATTAAAGCAGGTTGCATCTATATTAAAGCAGGTTGTTTCTATATTATGATATCCTGATATCACTTTCTAAAACTGCGTATTTTGTGTTGTCATTGCAAACAGGAAGGAAGAGGAATAATTTATTTCACAGTTTACCCTTTAAACATGCACTAAAGCATATCATGCACCAAAGCATTATGTTTGATTTTAAGGCCAATCAGTGTTCTTTTAAATAGTTAAGCAAGAAAAAAAAGAAAACTATACAGGATATTCTACTCAAATGAGATAAATGTCTGGACATATATGTTTTCGTAGTTCCCTTACATTTCCCCCAGGGAACCAGGGAAAAATTGAATTATGAGGTGTAAAATTAATGCACATACTCATTTACATATTTATTTGTTCAATATAGACAGTGGCACCCTGCTTTAATGACTAAAATTTAACTAGTAACCACATAATTACCATGTTATTTCCAGTATGTAAAGCTTTTAAAAGTGCTGATCATGTGTCATTTTGATGTTAAACTAGTCTTTTTATTTCCCTATAATTTGTCATAGAACATTTAATTAGAAACTCCCACACATAACAATAGTGAATGATTAATTAATGTACATGGTATTAAAGGTGTTATAGCTGCAAAAAGCCTTTTATCATTCCCATGAACATGGGTTAACTCCTTTTAAAAAATTATCAATATTACAATTGCATAATACTAATAAACCAGTCTAAACACTTTACATGGCAGGAACTTTACTTTTGAAAAAAAGTTGTGTTAAAAAAATTCTCAAGCACCCCAGTTCTTTTTGTATGAGAATTTGAACCAAATCACCATGGTGAAATGTGGGCACACTTACCATGGTGGTCTTGATATCAAAACAGAGTATTAACATTTATACACCATAATCACAGTTGTTTGAATATCTAGGTCAATGTTAATATTGATGTCAAGACAAAAATTATTGCGTTTTTTTAAAGGGACTCACAGCAATCTTGATTATTTTAAAAACTCACGGCCTCCCGTTAGTTTTTCAAAAGAACTTGCATATTTGCAATCATTAGAATAGTTCAAAGCAATTTAGTTTTTTTACATATTACTAACTTTTGATAATACTGTATCAATAATACATTGAACAATTTGGTAGAATAACAAAGAAAATTAAAACCCAAGTTTTTTATTTAATTTTATGCAAGCAATTTTTAAGTTAAAATGATGCAGGATTTATAAATCCAAGTGCTAATTTTAGTGTTTATTTAAACTCAATACTTCTTGGTGTCCCTTTAAGATTAAATCTTTACAAAAATACATCATATGACAACAATGATTAATAGCTTAATTCTAATACACCCGCACTATATAGCCTAGTTTAAAATATCTCGTTATATTGAACGATATATCACTGTAATTTTTGCAACGTTAGGAGAATAAGCATTGCGCATTGCGCATTACGCATTGTAACGTATGCAACGTTAGGAGAGTAAGCAAAGCAATGCGAAAGATTTCAGATGTGTGCGTTATTTTCACAATTTAGGGGTATTAGAATAGAAATAGAACATCGTTTACGGTGAATTATCTATAATATATCACGGTTTGTCGTTCAATTGTAAACAATAATTTCACTCGCCCTTCGAGCTCGTGAAATTAATGTTTACTATTGAACTCCAAACCGTGATATATTAAACGATAATTCACAGTAAACGATGTTCTATTTCTTAATTAATGAACATTTAGAGGAAAAAAGAAGAGGTAAAGCTATCACTAACTAGGGGGACATACCATCTCCTTTAACATCACTTTAATTGCTGATTCTATTAATTAATAGCAATAAATCAACGAATGAGGTCATTTCATTTTATAATAAAGAATACAGATTCAGAACACAGAAATTGCCTTCTTGATTTCATTCCTTAACTCTTAGACTGCTAAGAGCAACTACAACAGCCTTTGCAGCCAGTGTAAACCCAGATCATTCTGCGAGTAACTTGCAGGCTGATCAGGGTTTACACTGTCTGGCTGCTCATAAGTCATTTAACCAAAACACCCCTTAGTAACATAAATGGAATGCTCTAAATTTAAAGAAAGGACAGTCCATTATATATTCATAGCGGGCTAAGGGTTAACCCTTAACCCGTTACATATATAAAATAGACTGTCCTTTCTTTAAATTAAGACCATTTCATTTATGTGACAAAGGGGTGTTTTGCAGAAAATGGCTGATCAGCAGCTGGACATTGTAAACATTGGACGCAAAGGCTATTATAGACGTGCTTAGTGGGATAAGGGTTAATTGTTGCTAGGTTTAGGTGAATGTTGTGGACTGTATTATGTTCTCAGTTGGTTTTAGGAACCTTCTTAACTAAGAGACATGGTACTGAATATTTTAAATCATTGTTTACATAAATGTTATTAAAAGAAGTTATTATAAAATTCAATAAAAGGTGGCTCGCTTTGTAATATTATTTTTTAACTCATCTATATTATAGAAACATGCCATAATAATATTGTGAATAATAATTATTTTAAAAATCTTTTTGAGAGGGAAATCAATAAAATTTAAATATGCAAATATTGTAGTTGTGTTTGTTTTCCTCCAATATTTCATTAGTTCACTGCTCTTTATAGGAAACTGCACTTAAAAATACAGTAAAAAGTGCAGTTTTGCACAAGCTTGCTCAAAACTCAGGTAATAATGAACAAACATGTTGATTTTTTATAACATGATTCTGGTTTTAAATACATACATGCGATTTTACCTCCTTAAACTCAGGTTATAATAATAATACATCAGATTCATTGAGCTATAATATAAATACACGAGAAAGTACTCGCTTAAACTGGGGCTATAATATAAAAACATAAGATTTTACCCCCTTAAACTCAGGTTATAATAATAATACATCAGTTTCTACACACTTAACATTGAGCTATAATATAAATACACGAGAAAGTACTCGCTTAAACTGGGGCTATACTATAAAAACATAAGATTTTACCCCCTTAAACTCAGGTTATAATAATAATACATCAGTTTCTACACACTTAACATTGAGCTATAATATAAATACACGAGAAAGTACTCGCTTAAACTGGGGCTATAATATAAAAACATAAGATTTTACCCCCTTAAACTCAGGTTATAATAATAATACATCAGTTTCTACACACTTAACATTGAGCTATAATATAAATACACGAGAAAGTACTCGCTTAAACTGGGGCTATATAAAAACATATTTTACCCCTTAAACTCAGGTTATAATAATAATACATCAGTTTCTACACACTTAACATTGAGCTATAATATAAATACACGAGAAAGTACTCGCTTAAACTGGGGGTACAATATAAAAACATATTTTACCCCCTTAAACTCAGGTTATAATAATAATACATCAGATTCTACACACTTAAACTCTGGTTAAAATATACATACATGAGATTTTATCCAGTTGTAACACATATACATGGGATTATAAATCATACATGAGAATTTACCTACTCAAACTCAAGTTATAATATAAACACATGCGATTTCTTGTTTTAACTCCCATTTCATGTACATACAATGTTTTACCCACTTAAACGCTGGTAATAATGCAAAAACATGATATTTTACCGACTTAAATGCTGGTTATAATGCAAAAACATGGGATTTTACCCACTTAAACTCAAGTTATACATGCATGAGATTTTACCCACTTAAACTATTGTTATAATATATGCATACATGAGATTTTATTCACTTATACTTGGGTTATTATATACATAATTGTACTTGGGTTATAATATACACGCTTATACTTGGGTTATAATATACATATTTATACTTGAGTTATAATATACATACTTATACTTGGGTTATAATATACACGCTTATACTTGGGTTATAATATACATATTTATACTTGAGTTATAATATACACACTTATACTTGGGTTATAATATACATGCTTATACTTGGGTTATAATATACATGCTTATACTTGGGTTATAATATACATACTTATACTTGGGTTATAATATACATACTTATACTTGGGTTATAATATACATACTTATACTTGGGTTATAATATACATGCTTATACTTGGGTTATAATATACATGCTTATACTTGGGTTATAATATACATACTTATACTTGGGTTATAATATACATACTTATACTTGGGTTATAATATACATACTTATACTTGGGTTATAATATACGTATGTATACTTGGGTTATAATATACCTTGGGTTATAATATACACAATTATACTTGGGTTATAATATACATGCTTATACTTGGGTTATAATATAGACACTTATACTTGGGTTATAATATACACACTTATACTTGGTATATAATATACATACTTATACTTGGGTTATAATACACACACTTATACTTGGGTTATAATATACACACTTATACTTGGGTTATAATATACATACTTATACTTGGGTTCTAATACACACACTTATACTTGGGTTATAATATACACACTTATACTTGGGTTTTAATATACACACTTATACTTGGGTTATAATCTACACACTTATACTTGGGTTATAATATAAACACTTATACTTAGGTTATAATATACATACTTATACTTGGGTTATAATATACATACTTATACTTGGGTTATAATATACAAACTTATACTTGGGTTATAATATACACACTTATACTTGGGTTATAATATACACACTTATACTTGGGTTATAATATACACACTTATACTTGGATTATAATATACACACTTATACTTGGGTTATAATATACACGCTTATTCTTGGGTTATAATATACACGCTTATACTTGGGTTATAATATACACGCTTATATTTGGGTAATAATATACATGCTTATACTTGGGTTATAATACACATGCAATACACACGCTTATACTTGGGTTACAATATACACACTTATACTTGGGTTATAATACACACACTTATACTTGTGTTATAATATACACACTGATACTTGGGTTATAATATACATACTTATACTTGGGTTATAATATACATACTTATACTAGGGTTATAATATACAAACTTATACTTGGGTTATAATATACACACTTATACTTGGGTTATAATATACACATTTATACTTGGGTTATAATATACACACTTATACTTGGATTATAATATACATACTTATATTTGGGTTATAATAAACACGCTTATTCTTGGGTTATAATATACACGCTTATACTTGGGTTATAATATACACGCTTATACTTGGGTTATAATATACACACTTATACTTGGGTTATAATACACACATTTATACTTGTGTTATAATATACAGACTTATACTTGGGTTATAATATACACACTTATACTTGGGTTATAATATACACACTTATACTTGGGTTATAATATACACTCTTATACTTGGGTTATAATATACATATTTATACTTGAGTTATAATATACACGCTTATACTTGGGTTATAATATACACGCTTATATTTGGGTAATAATATACACGCTTATACTTGGGTTATAATATACACATTTATACTTGGGTTATAATATACACGCTTATTCTTGGGTTATAATATACACGCTTATATTTGGGTAATAATATACATGCTTATACTTGGGTTATAATACACACGCTTATACTTGTGTTATAATATACACACTGATACTTGGGTTATAATATACACGCTTATACTTGGGTTATAATATACACGCTTATATTTGGGTAATAATATACATGCTTATACTTGGGTTATAATACACACACTTATACTTGTGTTATAATATACACACTGATACTTGGGTTATAATATACATACTTATACTTGGGTTATAATATACATACTTATACTTGGGTTATAATATACAAACTTATACTTGGGTAATAACATACACACTTATACTTGGGTTATAATATACACACTTATACTTGGGTTATAATATACACATTTATACTTGGGTTATAATATACACACTTATTCTTGGATTATAATATACATACTTTTATTTGGGTTATAATATACACGCTTATTCTTGGGTTATAATATACACGCTTATAATTGGGTTATAATATACATACTTATACTTGGGTTATAATACACATGCTATACACACACTTATACTTGGGTTATAATATACACACTTATACTTGGGTTATAATACACACACTTATACTTGTGTTATAATATACAGACTTATACTTGGGTTATAATATACACACTTATACTTGGGTTATAATATACACACTTATACTTGGGTTATAATATACACTCTTATACTTGGGTTATAATATACATATTTATACTTGAGTTATAATATACACGCTTATACTTGGGTTATAATATACACGCTTATACTTGGGTTATAATATACACACTGATACTTGGGTTATAATATACATGCTTATACTTGGGTTATAATATACACGCTTATATTTGGGTAATAATATACACGCTTAAACTTGGGTTATAATATACATGCTTATACTTGGGTTATAATACACACGCTTATACTTGGGTTATAATATACACGCTTATACTTGGGTTATAATATACATACTTATACTTGGGTTATAATACACATGCTATACACACACTTATACTTGGGTTATAATATACACACTTATACTTGGGTTATAATACACACACTTATACTTGTGTTATAATATACAGACTTATACTTGGGTTATAATATACACACTTATACTTGGGTTATAATATACACACTTATACTTGGGTTATAATATACACTCTTATACTTGGGTTATAATATACATATTTATACTTGAGTTATAATATACACGCTTATACTTGGGTTATAATATACACGCTTATACTTGGGTTAAAATATACATACTTATACTTGGGTTATAATATACACGCTTATACTTGGGATATAATATACACGCTTATACTTGGGTTATAATATACACGCTTATACTTGGGTTATAATATACACGCTTATACTATGGTTATAATATACATATTTATACTTGAGTTATAATATACACGCTTATACTTGGGTTATAATATACACACTTATACTTGGGTTATAATATACACGCTGATACTTGGGTTAAAATATACATACTTATACTTGGGTTATAATATACACGCTTATACTTTGGATATAATATACACGCTTATACTTGAGTTATAATATACACGCATATACTTGGGTTATAATATACATGCTTATATTTGGGTTATAATATACATGCTTATACTTGGGTTATAATATACACACTTATATTTGGGTTATAATACACACACTTATACTTGGGTTATGGGTTATAATACACACACTTATACTTGGGTTATAATATACATACTTATACTTGGGTTATAATTCACACACTTATACTTGGGTTATAATACACACACTTATACTTGGGTTATAATACACACACTTATACTTGGGTTATAATACACACACTTATACTTGGGTTATAATATACACACTTATACTTGGGTTATAATATACACACTTATACTTGGGTTATAATATACACACGTATACTTGGGTTATAATATACATACTTATACTTGGGTTATAATTCACACACTTATACTTGGGTTATAATACACACACTTATACTTGGGTTATAATACACACACTTATATTTGGGTTATAATATACACACTTATATTTGGGTTATAATATACACACTTATACTTGGGTTTTAATATACACACTTCTACTCATACATTGGATTTTACCCACTTAAACTTGGCGTATAATACATACACTCGATTATACCTACTTGTACTCAGGTTTTAATATGCACATGGGATTTTACCAACTTTAAACTTGGGTTTTAATATGCACATGGGAGTTTACCCATTTATACTTGGGTATGCACTGGGAGTTTATACCCATTTATACTTGGATTTTGATTTTATATGGGATTTTACCAACTTAAACTTGGGTTTTATATGTAAATGGGATTTTACCCACCTCAACTTGGGTTTTATTATGCAAAGGAATATATGTACAATACTTAGTTTAAATGATTCATTTCGTGTTAAGACAATAAAGCAAAATCCAAATTGGAACTGATCAATTCAGAAAAAGAATTACAGAAGCAAACATGTGTGAGACAGACATCGCATATACATGATAAAAAAATCATCAACATGACCATAAATTATGCATAAACCACACCACAAAAAAGTGACCTAACTAATAAATGTCATAAATTTAAGGTTCAAATGTCAAAGAAATCGGTAAATGTCATCACACAACCATACCTATAAATCAAAATGGCCATTATCGCTGAAGATAAAAAAATTGCACAGTGCTGATTCCATATATGAGGCTAACAGTCACAAAGTTATGCATTGTAATACACAGTTTGCAGGAGCTTTATAAAAAGATAAAGGTAGAATGTAAAGGAAATGTAAGTATTTTTACCACTAAAAGTTCCAGTTCTAATGGTGTATAATTTATGTTCGTATTATTAAAACTGCTCATATTAATGTTGAAAACCTTTGACTGAAACAAGTGCCCTGAACAGTAAGTTGAATTAACTTGGGTTTCACGTCACATCAACGCAAAAAGGTTATATGGCACCAACAGGAAAGAACATTCCATGCCAACCTCTATTTACATTGAGATAAAATATGCAAAATGGGCCTCACATGAATTAACCAAATTAATGGGACAAATAGCATTCATTAAGTTTGTAATAAGCATTACAATTAACACCTTGATCTATGAATCAATATCAATGTGAATTTGAACTTGAATTTAAAACAGCTTGCATTTAATTCAAATAAAAAATCATACAATTTGGAGTTGTCAACAACAACAATAATTCTCCCATATATTATTGGTTCAAATATTATCAACAATAAATTAAACGAGAAAACAGTTTTGAACTACAGTATAATCCGTAATAAACGCCCCCGGGGGCATAACATTTTTAAAAAGGGGAGGCATTTATTTGAGACCAAAAATACATAAATATTTAACTTTTAAATCAGACATTATTTAACGATTTTCTTTACCAAGAAAACCCAAGTGTCAAATTAATTTTGTGTGTTCCATTGTGAATGAAACAAATTAACTTGCACCTTTTGGTAAGTTTTAAAAAAAATATTTCTGAAAAATTGGTGTGGTGGGGTATTTATTAGGGGAGGGGCGTAAGGATTATAAGGTATTCAATTAATTATTAATAATGATTCGCAAATTAGGAAGTTACTAAAAACTAGAACGGTGTTCCACAGAACACTTGTGTTGCACGCCGTGTGTTTTTATTTCAGCATGGACAATCTTACTAGAAAGTTTAAAGACAGCAGGTGCAATCCTTCATGAATTATGGAGCAGAGATTTTTTTTTTTTTTAAATTTCAAATGTTTAATGAAAAAGGGCATAATTCTGCATTAAAGAAAGAACAAACTGTATAAAGTTTCTACATTACCCTAGGTCAATATTTTGCCAAGTTATGGGCTAGGTTAGAATTTTATGAAAAGGCAAATAACTCTGCAAAATGAAAGTCAGGGTTATTGGACATGTGCAATGACATTCATTGGGGTAAGATGAATATATCTGTAAAGTTTCATGAACACAGGTCAAATGCTTTTCAAGTTATGGCCAGTTATGAGCAGGGTTCGATTGCAGGTTAAATATATTTATGAAAAGGGGCATAACTCTGCCGAAATGAAAGTCAGAGTTACTGAGCATGTGTAAAGACATTCCTTGGGGTAAGATGAAGATGTTTCATGAACATGGGTCAAATATTTTTCAAGTTATGGCCAAGGTTACGTTGCAGGTTAAAGTGCGACGGACGACGAAGGACGGACAATGTGACGGACGGAAGATGACAAGGTACGCAGGCGACACAAAAACGTGATCCCTAAGTGTCTGCCATGCTACGCAGGCATTACACAAACTAACGAGATGTCGGAGTTTTAAAAAAATAATTCAAACTGCCATGAAATGGTGTCCTGGGACGTTTTATTGATTTCAATGTCTGTGGCAATATCCAATAGTAGACTACAATATAAACCTTCTCCTGCTCTTCACAGCGTGCACGTCGCGGAGAGGGCACTGGTGACACTCATGGTGTTTGTATGGGGGTACGCATTGCCAGCCCTGTACAACATTACTGGTGGGGTAAATCACTATATTCGCGTATAGTGACTAACACACTAGTACTTCTGAACTGGTTTGTCTCGGTTCAGGAGCCTGAGTGTCACTTGACTGATAGTGAAGAAGTCCCCTGCGCCTCCATCAAGGCACTCATCATCAGACGGAAGTAGAGAACTTGGAAGCTGTCAGACAGAAGTCCGCGGGCCAGAGCTGAAATCAACCAACACACAGTAGAAGTAGCAGCAAGAGTAACTAGTTAGTAATAGTAAGGGATCGACGCCGAGGCCTACATTCGACCGTAGTTTGACAGCAGAAGAGGGATTCATGATAAATACAGCCGTCTGATAATGCTTGCAGCGCAGGGGCCATATGTGATGGGTGTGGCCCCAAATACAAGGACCCCCGACCACTAGCGGCTGTAGGGCAATACACTAGCGGATGTAGCTTCACCACCGTAGCGGATGCAGGCCACCTCGACCACCAGACCACCACTTCACCACCACAGCGACAACTACACAGAGCAGCAGCGACACAACACTCCACATCTTCAAGAGAAACGACGACACAGCAACACAGCAGCACCAGATCAACCAACACATTCAATTAGAACAGACCAGACTCTATTGTGCCCATAACGCCAGGGTTCTCCTGGCGTTTTAGTTGGCGGACGGTCTTTAAACCTTAGAAATAACAACAACAACAACTACAATATAAACATTAAAATCCACAGAAGCTCAGCTTCCATCAATTAGCTCACACATCAATTAGCTTGCAACATTGGCAATCAATTCAATCCTTAATCAATTTTTCATTTCAGTACAGTCCCAATAATTCAAATTCAATTATGTTATATAATTATAGAGACTGTTTTAATTTAATAAAACTGAAATTTCATTTGCTAAATAAATATTGCATTCAAAATCAATATGACAGAATTGTTTGCAAACAACTGTGTATACTAGGAAAACTGGCATCAATTTCCTTTTATTCTAATAACATCCTGACAATAATGCAATCATTAACAACTCAACCAAACCATTCGCTCAATATTTACTGACAGAAATGGCCGAATTGTGGAGACCAAATTCTGATATCAGCACCAGCCATTTCCTCCTTATTAGGGTAATGCTATCGTAAAATTACCAAGTACGATTGCAAATCACGCTTATCAGTCAAAATGGCAGATCATCTACAGGATGATGACCAGAAACAATAAAATAAATGAGCCTGTGTTTTACATCTGACCCTGATGACCGATGGCATCGAGCGCTTGATAAACTGAGAGTGACTTGTTCACATCGATGGAGAAGACAAAACAATAATAGATAGTGATAAATATAGAGAGCCTTAAGATATTGAGTGTGTGGCAACCGCGGCAGTGGTGGAACATTCGCCTCACATGCAGGATAGATAGATTCAATAGCCGGCAGAGTCATACCAACAACTTATTAAAAACGGTACTGGTCAGGGGTGTAGCTGTGCTTAAATCAGTGTGTAGGCACAATGTCTACGGGGTTCAGGGTATGCCTCCCCGCTCTTTTTTTAAAGCCAAATCATGCATTCTGACAGTATTTTAAGCAGCAAACAATGTGTTTTAACCCTCGATTTCAAGCTTTTATAATCTGCGATTGAGCAAAAACAGCGGAACAGAACAAAATAACATATATTAATATGAATACTTGCTTTCTGAAAATCTTTCGAACTTTTGCACAATCAAGGTGTGTTTGGTTCCCCCCCCCCCCCCCCCCCCCCCCCCCCGGGGCAATGTGTAGGCAAGTGCCTACTGTGCCTATAGGCAGCTATGCCACTGCTGGTAGCTCTGTAAGGTCCCTTTTAACAAGCTTTCAGTCATATCATGATGGTGTCTACATGTAGCAGTGAGCTCAGTTCTCAGCTTTATAGTGCTGCCCCACTGGAATACCACTCTGTAGACACATGACATGATACCCAACCCAGTCACATTACACTGACATCGGGCCGACCAGTCCTATCACTAGTCAGATGCTCTACCATTACACCATCGCCAAGGTCCACTCACTGATGTTACGGACGATACATGCAATAATCATTTCACTACATCTGATTTAAAAATACTACGTCAGATTTGTGCACAAGGTAACAGTAAAAGCAATGAACACTAAAACGCCTTGTTTATGTTTATTTAAATCAAAATCAATACACAACAATATATACATTGCAATATCTGTGAAAAGCGAGAATACAATTTTATTTGATGACGTAGAAAACTTTGAACAGGTAAATTAATCCACAGGTAAATGTATTTATCAAGTATCTGTCAATAGTTGTGTAGCTATACAATTCAGATTTACCTCATTTCCCCGTGCAGTCACGCAGTTCTACCTCATGCAAATAATGCTTATTTTTACATACAACTTAGTAGTGGTTTGAAATATATGTTTCTCTCTGGAACTATCAAGAAATGTTCATATGATGTTTAAGATTTAAATCTGTTAATTGATAATACTACAAAAAGGGTGGCCATTCATCTTTAACATGTTTTTTTTAAAAATAATATCTGCAGTGTCATAATGCCTTTTAGAGACGTACTCAATAGACACAGTATGTTTAGATTGAAAATATATGAATTCTATCAACATCAGTTAAAATACTAGAGATAATTGAAAGTTTAAAAAGTACATAGAAAATAAAACTGCATGCAACCCATTAAAAAGTCTGAATACTGTCCATGACAGAACTGCGCCACCCACTCATCATACATGTTACTGGTATATAAATTGAATTCACTCTAACTGAGATTTTTGTTCCCACTTGGCATGACTGACAAAATGACATTAGTGTCATTTAATGTCATCTGCATTAAGCAAACATGGTTGACGATGAACAAAAAACATTTCTTCAACACACTTAAGCCGGTGTTAGAATATGAGACATAGTTAATGATGCTGATGATGATGATATGGTGATGTTGATGATGATGATGATGATGATGATGATGATGATGATGATGATGATGATGATGATGATGCTGATGATATGATGATGATATGATGATGTTGATGTTGATGATGATGATGATGATGATGATGATGATGACGATGATGATGATGATGATGCTGATGATATGATGATGATGATGATGATGATGCTGATGATATGATGATGATGATATGATGATGTTGATGTTGATGTTGATGGTGATGATGATGATGATGACGATGATGATGATGATGATGATGATGATGATGATGATGATAAAAAATTTGGATCTTAGATTATTATGTTCACCCAAGGCTCTGAACAAAAGCTTTGAACAAAAGTTCAAACAGGCTGTATCATTAATCAAACAGTTTACCTCCGTGGTCTAGCGGGTAAAGATACGTTTGAAAACTTCTCGGCGTCTCCGCTGCAGTTCATATCCCACTTGGAGACTAGAGAAAGACTGTCCAGTACTGGCTCTACCCAGGAATAAGTGGGTGGTCAGCCTCCACCACTAAAAAATCAACCTTCATACATAACCTAAACTGTGCTGAAAAATGATGTTAACCACAAATAAATATACAAACAAACAAACAGTCAGTAGTTCACAGCCTTATAAGTCACATTCTAATATTTTAAAACCATACAAAACATCAAACATGATACAACCCAAATGACACTGTTGTGTTTTAATAATGCTGCCATTTGCTTTAATAAACAATAAACACAGAATTTAAATGGAAGATGACAAATTGATATAAAGACCATTAATACTGTGACCTCACAGTTTAGCTACTGTTGACATTTAGTTTCACTGAAAATGCCAGCAAATAAATTTGCCCTTGGAGAAGTTCATGATTTTTATCTGCTGTTTTATTTACAATCTTTGTTCATGTCCAAGTATACTGGCATTCAATGAAAACCACCACTAGATTATATGGGTTTTAAATGTTATTGCTTAAGTAATTTATAATAATAAGTAAATATTTTCAAATTGAAGTATATTAATTAATAAATGCAAACACTGATTGTCTTAAAATTCCTAAACATGGTGTATAGTGTTCAATTAAAGTCACATGGGTAGAAAACAAAAGTCACACATTTTAACACCGGGTATGACCAACCGTTTTACCTCTCCTGGGAAATCATCCCGATGTCGTTATTCCAGCAAAAAAAACATCACTTGCAACTCTAGCTAAGTGTGGCCTGGCGTTATCTTGTTGAAATAACGTAACATTTTCATGATTTCCAAGGAACGGTAAAATGGTAGGCCATAACTGGTATAAAAATGTGTGACTTTTGTTTTCTACCTGTTTGACTTTATTG